>JAQIWN010001854.1:0-18370 GCA_034699025.1 Entomobrya cf. arborea Gr-Col-00668
AACAATGTGTGCTAAAAATAATTGAAATTTGAGAGGTCGAAAATTTTGATGGCCTATCAAGCTAAAAGATACACAATCTTCAGAGAGTTCTCCCTTAAACATGAGCCATAAATGTGGGGTAAATAATAGTTTTATGATAATGATGATGGAGCAATTTTTTTTCTTTGCGGTGTGATTGCGTAAATTAACTAACACCACCAAGTTAGTTTGTAGTTACTGCAAGTGCGAAAAACACATATCTTGCAAAAAAAAAATAATGACGATACGATAAATACGCTGCAACGGGCAGCGAAATGTAAGGAAAGAATAAAAATATGATTCTTTAGTAAAAATGCACACAAGAAATAAAGTGCAGGTTGTTGTTCGGGTTTGTTATTATAAATTGCAATCAAGTTTACTTGTTAGTTTGTTTAGCTAAAATTGTATTTTTTTTACTGGTTGGTAAACACTAGAATGGCATAAGTTAGTATTTAGCATTTATAATTTTTGAGTGTTTTTTCTCTCTTTCTTTTTTACTTTTGTAACTTGTAAATATGATGACGATGACGCAGAGTTTGATGTTTAAAGTAAATACGATAAAATTAGCGGAGTCATTCGTAAAGCAATAAAATTTAAGTAGCGAAGATTTAAGTATAGAATAGATTTACGTTTGTGGTGGTTGACGACAAATGTAATAAAAAATTATAGATTGTTATACGCAGCAACGCAGGTAGTAAGGCACAGGCAATTATGCATTTTTTCTCTTCATGAGCTCGTGTCGTTGTCGTCGTGCCTTGTTGTACAAAGAAGATATTTGTGTTCGTAGGTTCATAAAATTAAAGAAATGAGATGAGTGGCGATTATTGAAGTTGTATCCTTGATTTTGATATACCATTCAATTGTGTGTGGGATTTTTGCTTCCGCCTATATTTTTCCTCACGCTTATTTGTAACTGCTTGTGTCTGTCGTGGTTTTTAATGACCTGTTACAATAATGTTGCAATTTTTTTCAGATGTACAATATCTTGTTACTTCTGCTGATGCAGCAAAAAAACCAAATTCCAATACAGGAACAACCACAAAATTTGCACTTCCAGTTCAACATGCAGAAATGCACCTCCGTTTCGTGCAGTGAGCGTGAGAAAGTCAGACAAAGAGGCAGGTAATATGTAATAACAATGAACTCCGAGAGAATGTAGGCTTCCCGGTTGAGTTATTACTCCGGGTACGGATATGACGAACTTTTCCCTTTCGTTTGTTCCACTCTTCGGTCGTTTCTGGCTGTGTTGCTGTTTATATTGACAGAGTGTACGTAAACAAGCACGTTGAAAACCGGCAAGGAAAGAGTTAATTAGGTGAACACGTTAGCAACAAAAGTGAAGTTACTGCAAAAGTGCACCAGTAATATCATCAACCCAGACTATTATGACAATACATGAGTGATGTGATGATTTAAAGAGGTTGTATGATTATCTAGAAGTAACTTTTCTTCACAGCCTTGAAAATAAAGTAGACTTGTCTTATAATTGTGTGTACATACATATGCCACGCAATTTAAGATTTTTTTCTTCTTCTGAAGAGCGAGAATGACAGTGAATTTTCACACGCGCAGATGCACACAGATTAACTTGAAACACACAAAACCAATTCCCACACAACACCATTCATACATGCATAAAATCTCATCAATGACTTTTACTCGTACTCAAAATCAAAAATTAACTCTTCAATCAACTCAAATCAAATCACTCTTTCATGCATGTGATGATTGTCTTTTTTTCTCTTGTCACTTTTTCTGATTATTCACAAAATTACATTTTTTAATCAAGAAAGCTGATATTATTAACTTTAAGAGAAAAAACGAAATGCAAATATGAAGATAATGAACACGTGCTAAAAAACTTTTTTTTTGTCACATCAAATTCAAAATATAAAAATAGTTACTTTTATGATTATGGCACAAATAAAGCACAACACTTCTTGTTATAAAAATGCAAACCGGGACATTGGTCAGAGCAATCAGTATACACATCTATAAAATGGGATCACTCAAACTTCCATATAATAAGTGTCCATCCAATTTTAACAATAGAATATGGTAACAATTGCATGCTCATTACTCGTTCGTCTTAAATTTTCTGGTGTAGCAGGTTGCATACCTTTGCACAAAAAAAGGCACAGCAAGGCTACCTCAAAAAATCAGACCAAATCTATATTACAATCTTCTGTTGTACTAGTCGCCGCGGCACATGTAATAACAAAAATATTTACTCTTTTCTAGAGTGAACTCTTACAAACCAGCAACAGAGCAACACACAAGAATTTCAGATCCTGAGTGTTCAGGTGCTACACAGCAACTACGGACGCTTCTCTTTCAAAATTAGTATATTTTTACCTGTGCACTGCACTACTACTACATATCCAACAAACAAAACTTGCATATAATAATACTGTCTAAAATATAAGGGAAGTTTTTATTGGGGGTACACAACCTGACGGCATGTCTCTATATTATGCATTTATTTTTCCTCCTAGAGCATTTTCAATCTAACATGTATTTCTGATAACATGCACAAAGGATGATGATGATGGTGATGGCAAATGGCTAACAATATGAAAGTACGCACTCAAACTCACGAACGATACGAACAACTTGCCACTTACTCCACTTGCTCTGTAAGCTGGCGCAGATCATACATTCTCTCGTAGGAAGAAGGGGAATAGTATAATAATTGTTATAAGAAAATCATTCACGAAACAATCTCATTGTAAACTCCCAACTTGCCCTGTTCGATGTTCGAGTTGCCTTCTCATATTACATATTCATTTTTACTCACAAGCACAGGTTTTACTATATAAACTTACCTGTCTCCACCACCAACTATTCTTCTTATACAGTTAAGCATGCTAGCATGCAACAATACCATTTCGTCTGAAAAGGTATGTCTGCAGTTCAAGTCTGTACTTTTTAAGATATAATATTAACTAACACAACTCCGTTCGTTCAAGGAAGGTACTAAACTTACTACACCATATAAACATTTTATTCTCTTGATATGAGTCGAGTCGAAGGCGGCGTGTGATGAATATACCTATATTATTATGAGCTCATTTTCTTACCTGCTTCTCTTTTTCTTTTGAAAAGACGACGTCGTTTGTTGCAGTCATCAAGTCATCATCGTCATCACATCACCAGAGAGCAAACACATACCGTTTGTTTTGCTATTATGGTTCCTTCATTTTCATCTTATAGACTATTTTGGCCTGTCCGTTTTTCGTTGGACTTATAGTAAGTACGGCTACTTGACAGACAGAAGTCAAAGAAATGGATATGTCGAAGAAGACAATGCAAATTCCTTTCAAGTAAGAAATTATACCTGCTGTGGTGTAGTTTAAAAATATTTGTTACATTTCATTCCATTCCAAGCTTCCATTCTGTTTTAAATAGTAACACATAGGCCACAAAATATAATCTATGTATTTTCATACAAAGCGTGTGTATGTCTGGTTCACTTGTAATTACACCTGCTGAATTCTGCCTCTTTTAAGTTAAAAAGCATATTTTTGTGGACATTTTTTCAAGAAGCTTGAATGCATAACGTGTGGGCAGTCGAGTCGCTGCATTTTTTTGCTATGTTATGTTCATTTTGGTTGAAATGAAGATGTGATGGTATGACATACATGGCTACGCGCACCTACATGACGCATGCAAATAATTTTTCTTACCAAGATATAATTTTTATATGAATAAAAAAGTTAAACATTTTTTTTATTATTAAAAGACGTTTTTAATCAGAAAGTTTTTGCGTGAAGGTATTCGCAATTGTGATGTCAGTTGTCATTAAAAACACGTCTTTCATAACTTACATCTAATTTATGTGATGTGATGCTTATGATGGGTTATGTTGACATAGGTTATACACTATGAGGAAAAGATTCTGTGAATACTAAAACACATTTGCACCTTTGATAAAAATCAACGAGGAACTTTATTACATGATATGTGTAAACTTTCATACACAGATATGCTAGTATAGTTATGCTAAAATTAATAAAAAGTAATTTAACAACACAAATAAATAAACTATGTATCGTGTGTAACGCTTAAGGACAGAAATAAGTAGAAGTATAATAAGGATCTTGTTATATTTCATGTGAAATGACACAGAAATGCACACAATATTTATCTAACATGCCATAAAATCTAATATTATTTAGCCCTTATACTTGTAACATACTTATTTGTAACATGCTGTGTCACTGGAAGTTCTGAAGTTACACAAACAAAACTACCTGGATTTAAGAAAAAATTTCATAGCTCGAGAATGGCTACCAAGTATTATGATTCATGAATCATGAACTACGTAACAGCGTAGTATCCACTTATTTCACGAGGAATTTTTTCTCTAGTACTTTGCTCAATTTCTGCATACCATTTGTAAGCGAGCATGTATCCTATTGACATAACACAATGCACGCAAGAATGCTAAAAGTGGGAAATCTTTCCATAAAAAAGTAAGTTATCAAGCCTTTCATTTCAATTTCAAGGTAAGTATTTATCACAGTCGTGTGAGTGCACTGTGAACAATGTAATTTTTTCCAACGTTTTTGACGATCTCATGTAAGCATCGCTTGAAAAGCTTTAATGGATATAATAGTTTATTTTACATTTTCAATATGATAGCCAGACTAAGACTTGGCTTGTTTGTAATGTTAATAATCAACTGATACATAAAATTATTAAGGATGACAACTCACCTTGCAAAATCTTCCTTGTTTCTTTTACTAATGACTTGGTGGCGTCAGTTTCTTACTGGGTTTATATTTACCACACCTTATTTAGACGAAACTTTGATGGAATGTTTAATTTAATGAGTCATGATTAATGGAGAAAGAAAATGAATTTTCGCATTTTTAATGTACACCATTTGCTTGAGAAAAGTTGCACGATTCAAAGATCCAAATCACCGGAAATTCGTAACAGGCCGGTGCAGATGTTACTATGAAAGTGTTTGAGGAGATGAGTCACTTCCTTAAACCTAGCAGAAGGGAAACTAAAAGTTTGCATAAGAGTATGAATTCCGATTTCATGCTATTAAACCACCTGGTGCATGATGTATTTATCGTCCTTCATCAAGACGTACCGAGTTTTCAGTAAGAAGCTGATCAGATCAATGATAACTCGCTCGATTGTTAAATTGACTTCTATTTTGCATTTTATTGCTTGTTCGCAATATTCTATTCATCATTTATCATCGCCATATTATTCTCTGGAGGGTATAATAATTTACAAAACGTACCATGTAAAACCTCGATTCTTCGAATAATATCAAATGCGTGGATTACATTGTACTTCAAAATAATTTTTCACAATCCATAATTTTATAGTGTTAGGGTATTGAAAATATCGGTAAGATTTTATGTGTTATGTCATAAATATACCACTAAAGAATTCGTGAAGTTTGCAAACATCTTTCTATTTTGTAGTGCATAATTGAAGTACATGAAAGAACAGAAACACGAACTATTTTAAAGCGACTAAATGCACATCTACCGTCACGTCGCTTCAACTGAATACGAAAACTGAGCAAGCACAGTTATCCCCTCAGTTTCACGATAGAGGCTACTATATGCGTTGGTCAGCAAATTCGTTCAAAAAGAAAATACATACCTAATATGATTATAATTTATACTACATTAAGTTATATTGTTTCATAAATAGGTTTTAACAGGGAATATTTCAAAGCTTAAGTCAGTCTTTTCTTGACAATGTTGATTACTGGTTAAGTTCATCAAGTTCATTCATAACTCGAAGTACTAGCTCTTCTGAATAGGGACGACCCACTATTTGAACACCAAGTGGTGAGTTGATTGATTCCAAGAATTCTCCTCCGAGCCACCTCCCACTCTCTCTCCATACTTTCACCGTACCAGCGGGTAAGTCAAGTAAATTCCATATGAAAGAATACACCCCGGGCACTATTCAAATCAAATGTGTTAACGCTTGTTTAAATTTAAAAGGGAATGGAGTTTTATAAGTGAGCACTCACATAGTCCCATTTTTGTCAGCAATTCAGGAATAGCTGCAGGACTTCCAAAAACCGGACATAACATCACATCAACTTGCAGTTTATTCATGTTATTTAGCACCTCATCGACAAACTGTTCTCTTAATGAAGCCGTATTCCATAGATCACAGTCAGAGTTCATTGTCGTATGCATACGTTCAACAGCCTTGTCTTTTGACGACTTGATCCCAGGAATGCTCTCCAATTTCTCTGTGAGCCTTTTCCAAATGGAATGGTCTGAGCATGCCTTTTTTACATTACGTGCCTCGTCAGTCCATAATACTCTTGGTGAAATGCGACCCACTACATTTTCCGAACTTTCAAATGTTCCACTTTCATTCTGCAAGAAATGCCTGTGCTCATGAACTTTCGTAAGACCATTCCAAAGCTCTTGACATTTTAAATCATCCGGTGGTTCACAGTTAACTACGATATGACCACATGATTGCAAATACAATTTAGCTTTATTAACAGCTTCTTCTATGTCACCTTGTGCACGACTGACAGGGAAAGATGAGAAGTATCCAACTCGAAGCTTTTGCTTTGATGAACAAATCTATTCAAATTGTAATCAAATTTAGCTCATTTATCAATATAGAAAATTATCAGCTTGAAGTATCTATAAAAATTGTAACAAGAGTCACTTGTCTATTCCAAGGCAGTGGAACTACTTTTGCATCAGATTTGTGCTGCTGATGTTTCTCCATTATGAGCCCGTTAAGGGTAATTAGATCATTAACACGCTTTGTCATTATGCATGGAACAGTTGTAGCTAAAAATATAAAGTTGGCTATTAGAACGTGTCTCACTGCAAAACAATTCGATATGAATTTTTACATTATCAGCGAAAAAAGGAGCAATAAGTTCTGATATAAAAATTCCGTATTACTTCCAACACAATGCTGAACACAACCACGTCGGCTTATCCTATGCCTAGAAGGTTTTAATGTGGTCAATCCCGAAAAGTGAGCTGGAACCCTAGCCCCTCCAGCTATATAGTAAATTGTTATCATGATCACTTAAAATTTAGGATTCTATATTTTGTTCTATTGAAAAAAGTCTATTCACCTCTATCTGTTGCGATTCCAAAAATAGCCCCTCCATTTCTGACTAAAGCAGCGCACCCACACGACGATCCACCTGCCGATAAATGTTTGTTCAATGGATTGTGAACCTCTCCAAAGTAAGGATTTCTTGCACTGTAAGTCATGCAAATTATTGATGTACTGGTCCTGCAAAATGGAATAGCTCCATGTGACTCCAATATTTTTACAATAACTGCGCTTTCCGAACTTGGACTTGTCGCAGGTACATTGACAGAACAACTAAACGAAGGCAGGAAGCCCTTTAGTTCAATATCATCGTTGACAGAAAATGGAACTCCATGCAATGGCCCCTGTATTGCGACCATATTATCCAACTTTTCTGCCTTTGCCTGTAAAATTTATGATTTGTTATATATTTCTTTAAATTTTTATTATTTCGAACAATAAATATAAGCTCATAAATATACCAATGCATCCGGTAAAAATTCGGTTATGCAATTCAAATCCTCAGCAAGTTCTAGTGACTTGTGAATGAAGGCTTCAACAACAGTTTTGGCTTTTAACTTTCTTGACTGTAGTCTAAACCGGACCTCTTTGAATGGCATTGATATAATTTCTTCATATTCTTCAAGATTCCCTGTTAATCGAGATCTTATATCATGAAAATTAGATTTTCTTTCTGCAGCTTTCAGCTCTCGAAGTCGAAGAATGTCCCGTTGTCTCTAAAAGTTTGCACGTGAATTGTATGGAATTAGCTTTGAAACCCATAATTCTTCCATCGCTTTAGTTTTTAAAACAATCACATAAAAAATACCTTCCAGTTCCGCATGATTTTTATTAGTGTCCAAAACGTACTAGCACCACAAATTCCTACTACTACCTTCTCCCTATTCACTTCTATACTGTACCAAAACGCTTTCAAAACCAAATGGTAAAATTCCGAGTATGCATAGGTGACAGGATGAAACCGTTTCATCTCGCGAGACTGGTGACAAATGACAAAGAGATTATAATATTAAATTAAGGTTCTTTAATGACGTTCACGGCTTATGTGTATGTGCGCTATCCATACGTTTTGGAAATGAATGAATACTTATCAAATGACAGTAATGACTTCCTTTCCCCAATTCAGCGATGATTGCCTTGAAAAATACACAACTGTCATAAACAACTTATATAATTGATCATGATCACTTTGATCACGTACATAAATTGAACCATGAAATACATAATAGATAGCTGCAGCTAATCCTCCACTTAAGTTGTGTAGTGTGGTGCATCGATAGCATTAAATATCAAATCAAATCATGAAATCAGAATTCGTTACAGTTATTAGTAGTTTTGTTCATCTTTTGTAATGTCGACTCTTATGATCATGTGCTATAATGGCTGGTACAATATTATATCTTTAATATTTTTGGCCGTGAGTAAATTATCCAATGAACTGAATTGAAAGCAAACAAACTTATTTGTATTGTCTCAGCCGCAGATTAAAGGGACATGAAACAAATCTCAACTGTGTGTGTGTACAATAGGCATGTCAAAATAGATATTACAAAACCGATTGAATTATAATCACAAATAATAAAATACATGAATTTAATGCTGCAACATGCTCGATGAATTATATGCGTATTATACTAAAAATGCATGTTATGTTAGAGGGAATAGTTTAAAACGATTGATTGATAAAATTCATTATTATCAGTGTGAATTTCACGGATCTATATCGATATATGTCCGCAAATCCATGTTGTTATAAATTACAATGCAAGCTCAGTTTTTCAGTGGTCATTTAGTTACATGATTAATTCACAAAGTATACTGTTTTGCGCATACTGCATTTGCAAGAATGCTAAAACCGTATACGTCGTGGGTAAATATTATCCGGTGGTCAAAAATTGATAGTACTGCTATTGCGGCTTTTTAGTTTAAAACGTTGAATTTTTTTAACCGAATTATTTGAATGCTTCAAAAACGTTTTTTTGATCTCTTTAAAAAGCACAACCAATAATTTTAAACTTTACGAACCACATTCTTCATTCATTTATTTTTTATATGTAAAATTATAAGCTATATTTTCCTTATTTCTTTTCTTACACAGTCATAAATATTGTATGACATTCAACATTAATACCAGCATACGGAAGAGAGAGTAGAGACACATAAATAGTAGTCTTTGTGTCTCTACTGAAGAGAGTAAGATATCGCACTTGCAAAATGGCTTGTAAGCAAAGTATTAAATTGTCATTAAATAATACAATAAGTGTATTAAAATAGTTTTATGGGGATGTGCGTTTGATTCGCTTAAAATATGATTACATCATATTTGTGTCATGTCATCAAAGTGTTTAGCCTAAAATTGTAAATTTTTATGCATGCATGTGTAAACCATTTAATTTGCAACCTTGTCATCCTCCGGTGTGGATGACTTCATACTATTAAATATATGAATTATGTGGCAGGGAAATTGTCTCCGGTCCACCACAATTACCCACTTTACTTCAAAAATTCGCACAATTACCTGGATAATAATAGCTACCCAGTGGCCTATTAATGCATAATTTTAATAGGTTTGATACATGCCAAATACATGCATCCTACTTCAACTTTTTAATTTGCAAAAAATACAAATTTGTATTACACTTTTTCCATTCTGGGAACTTTGTACCAAAAGATTTCAGTTCAAGATAGATGGCAAGTCCGTTCTGAATAGCGTAATTTTAAATGAAATGGACCAAGGTATCCCATTGCTCCAAAGTCCAAACATCTACAAACACAAACTTTCCCATTTTTTCTCATGTGTAGGTGGACGCTTGCGTGTTTCAGAAGAATTATGCAAAAATCACCAAAGCGTACTCACTATTCAGTATATAAGTATTATGGAAAGTGTATTATCATCATTATCATGGACGACTACCTAATAACAGTCCAGACAGACAACTTTAGTTGATGCTTAATAAGGGATTTTCTTGTATTTTTAATTTGCGCAATAAGATGATTTCATTGTACAATCACATTGTAGTATAATATCAAGGCAATAATATAGGTATGTCGAAATGTTTTTTCCTTTCATATAAAATTATATATCACGCCAAGAACTAAACTACTACACGCACATATCATGGAATTTGTACAAAAGTCATAAGAGTTGTTTGCATCAAGGATATTAATAGTAATGCATTCATTTTAAGTTTAAAAATTTAACCACAATTACAACAATGAACGTAGTCATTTACAAATGGAAGAATGTAGTAGTCAAGTATTCCGAGTAAAATATGTGTTTTTGGATTTAAAATTTAAAATCGACGTACCGAGTAAAACTTTGGATTAAATTTGACGAAAAGGTAAAAAAAATTAAAATACCTATTAACCAGATTTTTTAAACAATAACTATGCATTAAAGTAATCTGTGATGTGAACTGTGCTGTGTCATATACAGGAACTCTTCCCACTACCCATTTTTTTACATCCAATCTTGAAAATAAAAAATTGTGCATTTTGTGGCGTCCTTGAAATGGACATGGCATCAAAATGGCGACAAAATTACTGAGAGTATGCTGAATCCCAGTGTGATTAAACTTGCATTTAAAGTTGTAGAGGTAGTCCATTAGCAAAATATATAAAAGGTACAAAACACTGCCACTACTGCAGCAGCAACAGGATTTGTATGAATAAAGGATGATGACGACGATGGCATCATCGTTTTGGCAGAAAATAATGGCCTAAAGAGTCACCTTTTACATTTTTGCATCATTCCCACTCTCGCATAAGTAATCAGTAAATGTGAACAGGCCAGGCTATAGTATATAGCATGCAAGCCAAGAATGATCACTTCATTGTAGTCCTATTGAACTATCGCGCAGTCCTTCCCATGAAGTGACTGCTCACTATATGCATCAAATCAATTTTTTTCTACCTATTCACTCAACTCAAAACTGGTAGAGATCCATTATTGGCTAATCATGTAATCATTCTCTTGTGAAGCAGTGCACGAGAATCTTGCATTGTTAGCTTGAGCTATGAACTAGCTGTTTAATAGTTGCTGTCGCTGTCACAATCGTCATAATTATATTGTGTGCTTCTATCGTTCTATCTACGCTCTGTGAATGGTTAAAAGATTGTAATTTTAGTAGCTGATTGCAGTTAAATGGTAGTCGTATATCAGCATAAGCTGCTATCAAAAGTACAACAATAATCGTGTATAGTTATGGGCTTTAGTGCGATGTACAATGCCAATGGTGCAGTTATGGGTCTCCATTATAAATTACTAAAAAGAGGCGACTCCACGTTTTTTCCAGCAAACTACTTGTTTTCGTAAAGAATAGTCTCTTGAAATTAATTCAGTGGTAAAAAGCTAATAACGGAAATCTTTGTCGTAATTTTACATTAACTCTAAGTGTTTGATTAATTGTGCACTAGCAATTAAAGTACAGCCGTTAACAAACGATTTTACATCGTACAAACAAAAAAGTAAATCTACTTATTTTTAGTGTTAAACTTACGTTTAAAGGAGTCAATTCAAAATCAATTTAATTCGTCTTTTTAAATTTCATTAGTCACCTTTTGTACCTAAGCACTTGTCAATGCGTCATGTCTCCATGAACTTTTCGATTTCGTGAGTTGCATTGAGAAATATTGCATTTCGTCTCTCTTGCTTCGAACTTTTTTGTGGTTAAAGTTTCCAAAATTAATAACCAAAGCCTTGATAATCTCTTCCTTTGGAAAACAAATTGAGTTTGTGAAGCAGACACTTTTTTGGCTTGCTATTATAGTGCATCAAGTGTTCGCGAAGGTTGCACAAAATAAAAGGAAACATGAGATTTACATGGCATTTTATGTTTGGCTATTGATACGTACGTGACTTCGTGAGGATATAAATGTTTTGTGATTGTGAATATGTTGTTCATGATAAAGATTCAGCATCCAATTTTGCTGTTGTGAACAAAAGTGAAGGTTTTTACAAGTTATTGGGAAAATAAATATCTTTTTGGTACGTACGACAAAAAAAAATGTGATAAAAAACAAACATAAATTCAATGTTGAACTGTGTATAAAATAGTTTTGGAAAATTTTCATTTAAAAAACTGAATACACCGGAAATAACCAGCAGAACAATTATTGAAACAAAATTATAAGTGGAACTGGATAAAAAAGCATTTCGAATCTAAAATGGAGTAGTACAATTTTTCAAATGTTTTGATGGAAATGGTAAATTGCTACTTTGAATTGCAATAAATACTTTTATATCCTCATTTTATCTTTTTAAAAGAGAGTCAACACTAGAACAAAAATATGACCTACAAAAATCACGCACGCAAACAAAAAAATCACTGAAATATCTAGTGAGGTGAATGGTAAAAACTTTCGTCATCTTCGTCGTCAGCAGTCACCACATTGTAGTCACTATTCATGCGGTGATCCAATCCGTTGCTGTCCAATGTACAACAGCTAGACATGCTACATACTGTGTACTGATAAGTCTTAGGCCCATTGTTTCAAACTTTTAAAAAGTACAACATCAGTTGTTAATGTATTAGACAGTAACTGTCGATTTTAAATATGAATATTTTGCATGTAAAGAATCACATCAAGTTGCTAATTACAGTTTGCTATTGTTATGATGTGCTAATGCAAAATGCTGCAATAGAGTAAATGTATAATGCCACACGTGCGGACAAGCAAATCATACAAATTTATGTTTCGCACATTCGCATTTCATTTTTTAATTAGATTCAATTTTTAACGTTCATCTTCAGTTCTTAATTTTTGAATCCTGTGCTAAAAGTTACTTTAAACAGTTATGCTAAAGATAGCACATTACTATTGTCATCCGAGGCGCCTAAATATTTATATCAGGCTAAATCTAAACTCACAAATAATTCGAGTGAAAACGCACATTATGTAGGCTCGAAAGAAAAAGTGGATTGGAATTTTGCAGATGGAAATTTTCACGAAAGTACCCTGCCTGCGGTGCAGATTTATTTATTTATTTTGAAATGCAATCTACGCAAATGTAGTTGTTTATGGTTTTTCTTAGCTTTTATATCTAGCTACTAGGAAAGGCCGATAGGTACTCCTGTTTTTTATGAAGTCAAGATCATGTTCATTTTAAGAGGAAAAGAACACTTATCTATTTCCATTTATCTACAAAGAAACTTTACAACTTTTCATAGTAAAGTGAGCATGACATTGGTTTGCTTAATTTCGCATGGACGATTGAATTTTCATCAATGAACAAAATAAAAGCAGACAACAAAAAAACCCTGTTTATATTACTGTCTATGAATTTTATTACCTCGTCCAATCCAAGCTATGAATGTCAAAAATTTAGGCGCATGGCGCATGCATACTTTATCACACCTCTGAACCTGAGAACATAAATTGAGAACCATGCTTGATTTACAATTGCCTAAGTGCACGTATTGTTGTGAAACTACGATACATTTGTGACTTTGTGATAACAAATCCTTTAAAAAAAACTCATGTACATGTGTGTGGGTGCCGCTAACTGGTTAAATGTATATTACATACATCCTTATTTGCACATACAGTACAGTGAAAACCATTTTGTGCTTTGCACGACACCTTATTCACTTTAACTATGCAATATAATAACGTTTAAGGAATCAATGAAGTATTATTGTATTGTAACAAAAGAGACTTCACCTTGTAGAGTGTCATCTACTCTTGCCTTGTTGTTTTTTTGTATTTAGATATTTTTTATCTTGATCAACGTAACCCACATCAATATCAACGATTAAATCATTGTTATTAGACTAATGTGCCATGTTTGCTATAGCTGTACTCTTTGGTTAAATTTTATTGCGATGAAAAACCAGTAGGATGTATTGAAATGGTGTCAAGTGAAGCGATATTTGGTAAGATATGCAAAAAGTGCAATGATGATGATGATCAACAGTTTGGGGATGGTGATGAATAAACTCCACAGGAAATACTTTGTTCATTGTTGCGATTTTAGTTTCATCAAGTATAGTTGTCAGAAATATGTACATTTTATACTTGCACTTTAAATGCAATCTTGAATGTTCGATATTTATTTAGGTATTGTGCACTCACGCGACTTACGTTACACTATAAGCAACTAGTATGCATGTATGCAATTTTTTAAAACCCAATGTTATACTACCTTAATTTTAAGGCTATATAGGCAGATCATTGATTATGCATTGTACAAAATTGTACCTTGACGCA
The DNA here is from genome assembly GCA_034699025.1 of Entomobrya cf. arborea Gr-Col-00668. NCBI lineage: Eukaryota > Metazoa > Arthropoda > Collembola > Entomobryomorpha > Entomobryidae > Entomobrya > Entomobrya cf. arborea Gr-Col-00668. The sequence goes on from JAQIWN010001854.1 coordinate 14,308, forward strand.
GGACACTGGCCAAGCCAGTTAAATTCATAAAACAGCTTAATTTTTGTTCTTAAAATTTTTAATGTGCAAAATTATTTATTCACAGATATCGTACTACACACTCTGGAAATGAATTACAAAGAATAACAACCGTTAGTCGGCAAATATTGGACTTCATTTCAATTTACATTTAAAAACGTTACCAGTTAACTTGTGCCAGTTCGTCTTTGAATTAGGAGAACAAAGAAATGCATTCAGATATTAAGTCAACGTGTTAAGCGTTTAGTGATAAGCACCTTGCACTACCAGGTGCAAGTCCAGTGACACAAGTGATATAATTATACAAATCACTTTCTGTTATATACCAACTTCAAAATGGCTGGGGACGGAATGTTTTCTGTGATGGATTACGTAGTATTAATAGCAACTCTAGTCGGGTCTATGCTTATAGGAGTTTACTATGGACTTTTCGACAAACAAAAGACAAATTCAGATTTGTTGGTTGGGTAAGAATTCCCTTGAAAATGCTTTTTAAAACGTATTAAGATAATATAAAATTCGGACAATGTTGTAAAATAAAATGTATGATTTTGTAATTCAGTGGCAGAGACATGCCCATCATTCCAACATCACTGAGTTTGCTGGCGACATATATGTCACCTATTCTAGTGCTGGGGTATGCAGGAGAAATCTATTCATATGGGACACTCATGGTGGAAACCATTTTCGGAGCAATCGTGTTCGTCCCGATAGCAGCGTTAATATTTATGCCGACTATGTACCCTTTAAAACTAACTAGTGCATATGAGGTACATCATCAATACAAATTTTAATGAAGAATGGGTCAAGAATCTGAATTTAAATTCAACTTTAATTAAATTGCAGTACTTGGAATTCCGGTACCAGTCCTCAGCCGTTCGTTTGCTTGCTGCAGCAACATTTGTAACTCAAATTACTTCGTACATGGGTGTTGTACTGTTTGCTCCTTCACTGGCGTTAAATGCAGTTGTCGATTTTCCTATTTGGATTGCTGTAGTTGTGATGGGGCTCTTGTGTGCTGTGTATACTGCAGTTGGGGGTTTAAAAGCTGTTGTATGGACAGACTGTCTCCAAATGATGATCATGGTACGTTACAAAATGGAATTCATGTAAAGGAAAATGTAAAGTAGAATATAAGATGTCAAACTTAAGTTATAAAATGTTTTGTTCATAATTATTAGCTTGCCGGCATGTTTGCTATTGTGATTGGAGGAGCCCTGCAAATCGGTGGTTATTCCGAGGTCTTTCGTATTGCAAATGAACATGATAGAATAAAATTTCTAGAGTGAGTATCTAATACAAAACAAAGATAAAATTGTGTACCTTCGTTTGAAACCTAAAAGGGTTATGTATAAAATATGAATGAACTTTCTCTTTGACAGTCTGAACGTAGACTTTTTTCAACGTTTGAACTCTTTCAATATTTTACTCGGGAATGGAATAATGGTCCTGAGTGTATGTGGATGCCAACAGACTGCTGTGCAAAGATATTGCAGTATGAGCTCACTGAAGAAAGCAGTATTGTACGATTTTATTTCAAAATTTATCATATTTGTAAACGGTAAAATGTAAATTGCATTCAAATCACTAACATTTTGTTTTAATGATTGATTACAGAACAATATTGATAACACTTCCATTGGTAGTATTCACCGTTGGATTGGCAGCTTTAGCTGGTGTTGTGATATTCGCGAATTATGCCGATTGCGATCCTATTACATTGGGATTTATCAAGCGTAATGATCAAATCGCCCCATATTTTGTTCTGGAGTATTTATCGTCAACTGGAGGTCTTCTGGGACTTTTTATAGCATGTCTTTTTTCGGCTTCTTTAAGGTTAGTTTGAAGCATTCATGTTTAACTTTGCATTTAAAAAAAATATTTTTCATAAAAAAATATTAAAATATCCCAATTTTACCGTTTTCTTTGTCAATAGTACGGTGTCATCAGGTCTCAATTCCTTGACGGCAGTTACATGGGAAGATTTCTTAAGTAAAACTTTGTATTTTGGTAGTATGTCAGAGAAATCACAAGGAAGAGTTTCTAAAATAGTCGGTAAGTAGTTTATTGTTTTAAATACCTTAGGGAGCGTTTTCAAACTTTAAATATGTTACTTTTTCATTTTTGCAGGGCTGATCTATGGAATTCTATGCATTTTAATGGCAAATTTAGCAGCAAATTTTGATGGCGTTTTAGGCGCATCAATTGTTTTAAATGGATCTGTGGCTGGTCCTCTTTTAGGTGTATTTTTACTAGGACTTCTTGTTCCATTCGCAAATAAATGGGTAAAGCTCAAACATACATACATACATGAACTTACATGAAAGTTAGAGAAAAAAATTACCACAATTAATCAAACCTTAATTTTCTTTCAGGGGGCAATTGTAGGAATGTTAGTTGGACACACAGTTACAATATGGGTTTGCGTGGGTGCTGGATTACTAGGACGTAAATCACCAACTCTGCCATATTCAGTTGATGGCTGCACTGATGATATTTGGGCACAAGTTGGAAATAATAAAACAGATTTCCTTTCCATGCGAAATTTGACAGCAACTCCAATTCCTCCAGAATTGTAAGTTGAAAAATACATGATATGATATCTCAATGCCCTATATAAGATCTCAATGCCTAAATGCGCAAAGTTAATATTTATCGCGGTGCTTTTTTTACAGGGATTGGCCCAAAAAGATTCACACGGTTTCATTTCTACTTTATCCTGTAATTGGATGCCTGATATGCATGGTTGTTGGAATGATTGTAAGCATCATATCAGGTAAAAGCTATTTCTTTTTAAAACTAAAAATACAGCCAAAGTAAACGTTTTACAAGCAAATTTAATGTATGATTTTTGTTTTATAGGTCTGTGCTGCTCAGGCACTGATTTTCTAGTTCCTATTGAACAAGAAAAATACTTGCACCCAATGCTGCAAAAGCTCACTAGAAAGCTGAGAAAGTCTAAAGGAACCACCTTCCATGACAGTAGTAAAAGTTTGGAATTAAGCACGTCATACTCGTACTCAAATGGTTATCAATCATCAGAGCCTTCAACTGGTCAAAATGGTTCAAATGGTCACGGTACCTACACTAAAAAGAGTAGCAGTCTTGGTAGAAATCTTGAAAATGGTTTGAATGGAAACGGGAACTTATCACACACAAAAAGTTACATAAATAATGGTTACAAGGAAGCGTAGTACATATAGTTGCTCAACGTACTTAATTTAACACTTCAATCGTCATAACTCACTGTGATATGAAGTACACACAAACATGAAATGTATTTTCACTACACTCCAATTTCCATGTGTAGTTAATTAAGCCGTGAAAGTTGACAAGAAACATAATGCCTCACTTTTTGTAAAAAAAAATCATCCTTACCTTCTTGTCTGTCTCCCTTGTCCCATTTTTTAACTAGAGTTTGTACTTTGTGAACCCTTTTAAGAGCTGCCATAATAATAATCTGAACGAGAGAATGATGTAATTTTTAAACGCAAGATAACGGTGTGCAAAATGATAATTTTAAATGTTTGATCTCAATTTATAATAGCTTTAAATGTTGAAATACTTTATAAGTTTTCAGTTCCATGAAAAAAAACATGAAGAAATAAAACCCAACCATTAGTGTTTAACAGTTTAAATGAGTTTTCATTCTACTAAAAATGCTGACACACATGTCATTTGCACATTCCTTCATTCTACTACATGCAACGTTATATAACAACGATGCAAAACTGCTGACAATAAAATGTAATTCGGCACCTTTATTGCAGTGCAAAATGATATGTGACAAACTAAGAATAAGATAAAATTCTGCCACGACTGCAAAAAATAAAGCTTGACCTTAGCTCTGAAAATCAAAGCTGACATCCATCAATTCATCATGCATAAAAAATTATGGTGTTTCAAGCAGTAAAATGTTAAATACAAAAAACAAAGATAAAATTACGGATTGAAAGGACTACTACTATCAGTAGGGGAGATGAAACCGTCAAAGGCTACATTGTATCCGTCTAAGGCGTCGTGCTATGTGGCCGTTGAAGGAGTC
>JAQIWN010001855.1:0-18368 GCA_034699025.1 Entomobrya cf. arborea Gr-Col-00668
AATAATGTAGGAGTGGTATTGAATGTTTATGAAGGATCACATTACGTAACGTAACTCTTGTATAATTCTACTTTGTGGATTGTGCAAGCATAGCTATAGTTATGTATATGAAACCAGATGGTAAGCAAAATCAGCAAAATTGTTATATACTTGGTTTTTTTTGCTTTTGTATTTTTTCAGTAGAATGTCGTGTAGGGGTAGATGTACTGAAAGTAAGAAGAACAATCCAAACATGACATTTTCTCCTGTTTTGGTTGAAACGTTTCGAGGAGAAATTCTAAGAATGCCTATAAAAATGGTGTCTAACGCTTTATTAGAGTGAGAGGGGCACCAGCTGCACAGCAACCTTCCGTTTATTATGGATGGCAGCGCTGAAAGTGAGGGCAATACCGTTTTTTGTTTTGCATTATTATCATGTTATTTCTGTGTATCTTAGGATCGTGTGTACACATTTTGTGTAAAGAAGTACAAGAAGTTAAGGAAATTACAAGAGATCTTGTATACTATATTACAACAGCCATGGATGCAGAAACCACCGTTTCTATCCATGTGCCAGGCCAGGTCAAGCTTTTTTCATGGATAGCATTTGATAGCATTATAGCACGAACGAGTGAACTGTGGCAGGATTTCTTTCAGTTGGACTGTTGGACAGTTGCGTACATTCAAATGTTAGAGAAATCAGAAGTCAAGAAAATAGATTGTATATAGCTGTTGTGGTCGCCACTGTCTCGTTTCACAAAGTTTACCCCTTTTTGCTCTTAGGCGTCCACCGGATATCCTTGTTTATTTTAGTTAATTATAATTTGGAAGCCAGTTTCAAGCCGTATAGAAAACAAACGTTGTGCAGAAAATTCAAAGAAAAACTTTCTAATCCATATATATACTTACGAGGGAAGTGTAAGTCCACTAAATGGAAAACCGGCAGGAAATGGGTATCACAAGAAAGATCAGGATGTGAATAATTAAATGGGCCAGGTTTTAAATCCGAATGGCCACTTTTGAGCTGACCAGGGCAAAGTTGACCATACCGCCCTTTTTTGACGCACGAAGGAATGAGAGCAAGCAAAGCTTATGTTGCTTTTCTTCTCAGCTAGTGGACTTACACTTCCCTCGTTAGTAGAAAAAACATTATACGTGTTATTATATTATACTAAAACACAAAACTGGGAAGCTAAATGCAAGCCACAAGAGAAGCCAGATAAAAGTGGTTTTTATTTTTAGTCTTCCGCTTTTTGTTGGTAAAGTGTAGTACTGTACATGCAGTGTTTTACATTGCGTACATTATGTGCTGGGATTTTTGAATATATTTGTTTTCGCATTTCATGCATTTCTGTCGAATTCAGTCAGGAAACAAATGATTGGCATCCATCTTCCGTTTCATGACTGAATGTATTATAACTTCCAAATTCGGATGAAGACAATTTTCCAAAGGCTTTCAAGCAATATTTTCATATTCATATCAATACTTAAAATTATATTTCAATGCATTTGAGAATTCGAGAAGCTAAAGGTAGCTATATAAGTGCATACATGATGGATTTACTAAATAATCTATGAATAAGACATTTTTGGTTAAAGAGGTTTAACGAATTATTTATTAACTCTAGCTTTCGAAGACTTTCCGTCTACTTTTTCAAGAGTGAAACATAAAATTATAAAAATAATCTATTTGCCATTTCGCAGTAGAAAGTTAAAACATTGGTTATATAATGTAAACTTAGTTACACTTGCTGTACTACTGATGTCAATCGTATAACTACAATTGAAGGTTTAATCTGCATTAGTCATTAGTGTATAAAATACAAACTTTTTGTGAGAATATATTTTTAACTTCTAAGAACCATGAAAATAAAATAAAATGGGTCTTCTACCGCGACTTTTTACATACACCTTGCTTATGAACTAACATATGTAAAATGCCAATGCTGAAATGATTGATAGCATTAGATTTGAATTACCGGAAGTGAAAATATTTGTTAAACTTTTATGCGTTTACCCTCGAGTTCATAAAACTTAGAAAACGGAATTACTAAGAACAAAAAGAATGAAAACTACCACAGGTCTGGAGTCGAAACCGCAAGCCAACGGGGGGGGGGGGCGGGGGGTAATGTGGCGTGATTCTAAATTTCAAACTGTTAAAAACACGATTTATGATATCAAGCAAATACCTGTGTATGGAGATAAATTTGTTGGTAAAGCACTCCATCCTTCATAATTTGGTACATCACTCGAACTGAATGCAACACGCCCAACAATGTGTAATCAGTAATCAGCTAATTTATTTCATTGTGTATTATCGAGTAGGAATATAAGAGTTGAATAGGTCTTAGTACATCTCCATTTTAAACGAATGTTTCTCGACGAACTTTATTAGTCCAAAATAATTTGGATCCCAAAAAAATCGTTTGAGACAAAGAAATTCTAGGAAGCAGTCTACTATATTTCTATTTGATCCCGTATCATCAACGTTACTTAAATCCCAGAAGATACATCGATCCGACATATAAACCTATTACGAATTCTCTTATTTTATTACACTTTTCCATTTCTTGCAGGCGTAGTAAAGACATACTAAAAGTCCCATAAATATATTCCCCTTTAAGATGAGCACTCTGGGAAAAATTAACCTAAAAAATTATTCTTTGATGTCAATATCCTGATCGTACGTTCTAAATGTCTTCAGGGAGAAAGTAGTATTGGCAGCTGTTTTAAAGTAAAACTTTGCTTCACTTTCTTTAGATAATCGCAGGTCTTCCCAATTTTTTTCATAAAAATGCATGCAACTATTTTGCTGAAGCATGAAAATACACGTTTTTGCTCGTAGCCCATGCCACGTTTTCCACTCTCCCACATTACATGCATAGATTGAATGCAGATATTCACATAAAGTGTCATTTTGGCATGCTTCGCATAATCGCATATCCTATGTGAACGTGAACCATATTGTCGTTTTCGTCTTATAAAGAAACAGGTCGTTGTTCAAGTAAAATTGCAAATTCGTGTCCTCTTATGGTTGAATATTATCTGACGAGAAAGGAGAGACAAAAAATCAGAAGAAATATGATGAATTACGTTGTAGAATAGTATAGCTGTATGACGACAAAAAGTTGTCGTTTTTCTTAGTACCCGTTGGCACTTAGACTTAGAACGGAGTAAACGAGGGACGTTCAGACTGACTTATCTTGTTATTGAAGCATTGGAATAAGGTTTTGAAAAAATCTCCACAGACATTGACTAAATTTTATGTTTTTAGAAGAGTTTTGTCATCTTCAACGGCTTTGCTGTCCTCTTGGATGTTATGAAGAAAGCCGTGAGTTGTCATCAAAGAGAGGATTGTGATGACGTACGATATAAGAGTATATACTAAATCAATGTCGCTTGTCTCACCTTAAAAGTACCATCATGGTACTAACATGCATAAACTCATACAAAAATATAAACTATCACACCTTCGTTGTCTAACTAAATCCACGAACAGTGAGAGAATAAGTGGAGGAGATGATAATGATAACAAAACATATTCCCGACGTGCTACATTATACAATTTCGTAAATGTATGTTGTGTAAAACACGTTTTGCTTTTAACCATATTTTGTGAAGATACTAACAGCTCATATTTTCCAGGTTTTCTTGCAAATCAAGTCCATTATTTTAAACTTTCACTTCTGTGTACTGTGTACGAGTACAATAGGGTTTAAGCGATATGATACACAATACCTATAAATGAGAGAGGTTTTTGTGCTATTGTTATAAAGAGCGCGATTGGAATTACACACGTTGTGGTTATATTTCGTCACCGCCTCATTACCCTGAAAAGCCCTGCAATGATAAGGTATGATGACATGGTGGAGACCCACACGTAAAGTAGTATGCATACTTAGGTGAGTTATTAGATATGATTATGAAATGAAGGCTTTCAGACTAAACCCTGAGCTATGCTCAACATTCGAAAGGAAATTTCTAGGAAATGAAATAGGTAAATGAAAGCCTACGGATACGTAAAAACATTCACCATATAAGATACAAAGTGAGACATGTTTCAACACACAAAGATTATGAACACAAAATGAGAATGGTAACGCGTGGAGGAACACCACACTGGTATGGTGAAAGCTACCACTGGAATAAATAAATGAGCAATAAGCCAAAGGAATATGGGTGAAAATGTAGTGAGTGAGCTGGTGTTAGTCATAGTCACAAGCTTCTCGAGAATATTATTCAAAAAGGTATTAAATAGCTTCACATGAGCATGATATGTGTGCAGCGATGCAGTGTGCACGACCACAAACATCACCATTATTATTAAATGAGGGAAATGAAAAAGAAAGATGGAAGGGATGACAAGAAAGAGGAAGGAAACAGGATCTTATATACGACACATGACTATTCACGTAAGTACGTATTATGAGAAAATGAAACTGTCTTTGCCCAAAGGGAGACTAGCACTAGCAGGCATACTTTTCTGATGCTACTGTTTGCTGTCTGAAAAGAGGAAAACGATAGCTGAGAGTTAATGGATGTGGAATGAATGAAGTTTTGAGGTTCTGCATTTGCTAAATGTATTTCTTTGAAACTGACTAAATCTCGGCTTTGGTTTCGGACAGATAGTGTTGACATATTATACCAAATACCGAGGCAAGTACATAAGATGTTTGCATGTGACGTGAGATACATGTATATTGAAATGTACACATATTTTACAAGTACCTATAATAATTTATAAAGCTCTACTTAACCCTTTCCTGGTACTTTTAAGATGAAAAAATATGAAAGGCGCTACTCACGTTAAGTTTCAGTTTTAGCCAACAGCACAAAGTTATATTTATAGCACGCGCATATTACTTTACATGATTTGATTAGATTATAGGTACATAAGAATTGCATTTGTGCATTATTAGCACAGCAGTGCGCTTAACAAGTTAAGTAAACGATTTCCCTAAGGGAGGTTTTCATCAAACATCCTGAAACGGCGAGTTGCGGTTTTGTTGGCTGTAAAACTGGAGATAAATTGATTTTGTTCTAAACTTTTTGGAAGTCAACAACAAGTGTAAAGTAAGCAAAGTGGAGAGTTTATTTAAGAACTTGTGAAGTTGAATATGCTTGCATGTATGTCATATGTAGAAAAATATTGGTATAAAAAGCTAATTTTATATAAAAAAAAATTTGAATGAGTGTTTCAAGTTAATGTCCAAGAATGACTACTTAGTAAGTTGTGAGATGTGGGAAAACGAAACAAATTCGATTTGTTGAGCATATCCACGAGATCAGGATCCTGATACTGACGACAGACTAAGGTCAGTAAAAATTCAATCCAATGGAACAGCAGCCAAGTAAAAACAAATTATTTGCATTTTAAATATTTCTGTAAGCATGATTTTTCCCCTTGATTGGCTGGTGGCAGACCCATAATAATATTGCGTACAACGTAAAACCACACTGTAGAACTAATTGGTTATTGAGAAAGATAATGCGTGATTGAGAAAGATATTATGATGGGTATGACAAATGAGAAAAATACATACTTTTAAACATTTTAGAAAATTATGTTGTACATCATTAAAAACACGTATGTTATGAACAGTCTTTGCTTGATAAACAAAATATGAAAAAGTAAATACATACATTGATTTTAGGCGAATTTTTCTGCTTTTCAGAAATAGAATGTGGTAGTGCAGTCGTTTAGTTTGTGTGTGGTTTATTCTGAAAGAGTATAGTATAGGCTATGAACACGTGTTTAACTATAAAGATCTGAAATATTTTTCCTCGTTTGTTCAAATAATACTATTCAGAAACAAATGCTTCCAACTAAAAATATATCATAACAGCTTTACAGAAAAGGGTTTCTTTGAAGATATAAAAAGTTTCATAGACCAGACAAAATTGACAGGAAGGATTGTTGCTCGATAGAGGATGTTCTATTGGATGGCAAATCAATTTGAGAAACGAAAGTTGATCTTTATGTACCTACATATCTGTATTTACACCAGACACGTAGCTTACTATGAAAAATACAATTGATTTCAGCGAGCCTCTTTTTTCAATAAATACATACATTCGTACATTACATACATCTGTCGTACTTCTTTACAAATTTAGAATAAATTGGATATTTTCTATAACTGTCAAAAATCACCTGGCATGGAATTTAAATGTGTACACAAACCAAGCTTTCTCACAATTCTAGAATATCGTGTGATATTGGCAGAATAAGCGAAAAGGAAAAAATAACTTTGGAGAAATAATTTGAATGGTAAACACAAAAAAGGGTTTACAACAACTGACGACAAACGTTCGGCCACAAGTGTGTCCATTTAAAAATGTAAATTAAAGCTAAACAAGAGAATGCTTATTGCAGACCACAAATTGGACAAGACAAATCTTCTTTTAAAGAAGGTGACAGTGTGTCAAAAATATCTTGTGATTTTACATCATTTCACAAAAAGAGCAATATAAGCATACACACTGCCACGATTTCTTTTTATTTACTAGTTTGTTATCATCTGAATCTCTGAAACCAAAGTTTACACTTGCATTGTTTTTTTACAATCACGACAAGAAGTCCAGTCCAGATAAAGTGCTTATAGCTGTTCAGGGAAAGCATTGTTTTGAGTAGTATTTTTCATGACGGGAGTACACAATACACACCGTTTTGTAGCCCGGAACAGAATAAAAAATCGTGATTATCATCAAGATAGCGTAAAATATAACGGTGTATCATTCAGTATTCAGAACATAAACAAACCAAGATTCGAGGGAAACAAAGGAAATTTGTTATAGTAGTGCATCGCAATGAAAATTTGGTATGTAAGGTAGTTTAGCTCATTGTAGAATAATGTCACGAACAAATTGTACGCAGAAACGAATAGAATTTATGTACGTTTTTGTTGAATCTGTTCAGTAGTCAATTTTTATCTAACAATTTTCAAGAATCTAGGCAAATGCATGATGGTACTGTATACAAAGTATACATTCCAGTGAAATAAAATAATGAATGGGAGACATTTTTACAATATGCATGGTAGGATGCTCTTTCATTTGCAATAATTTGAGTACGGTTTAATGGCGACGTTCAAGGTATAAAAAACACTCACTCAGATGCGTCAGAGACATTACATTGTAATTTTGTCTAAGAGTCTTTTACGTTTTTTTATGTAACAAAACAACCAAGAAGCAAAAACGCATAACTTGCATTGCAGCAGTATAGTGGAATGCTTACAAACCTACATTCTACATTCAATTATGACAGCGCGACTGTTTGACTTACAACAAAACTGTATTGTAAAATTGTTAAAAAAACGATCTCGTTCCAAAAACTGCGTACATGCATCTTCAAACTTGTTGGGATATTTTTTGGCTCAGACTTTATACCACTATTTTTGCCATCTTCATTATATAATTTTAGGTACATCAAATGAACATAATCATTTTGAGTGTAACGAGCTCCTTCTTGAATCGAAAATACAGACTGTTGCTTGTTTGCATGTTTGGCAAAGAACCGATAATTTCTTTGTATATCATTTGTGTAATATTATGCTTATCAAAATCATCATCGTCAACGTGTTACTTTATCGCTACTGATAATGATGATTACCAGAGCAGAGTAGCGTCGCTTTTTGTTCCAAACAACGTGAGGAAACGCATAATAATCCAACTTTTCCCATAATACAGAACAGAACAATAGCAATAAGGGAAGATAGTAGGATGTTATAACTATACGCAATATGGTAATTAAAGCGATTGAAAGGCTTAAGTAACATTTTAGCTAATATATGTATGTGATTTTGGTATGAAGATGAAAATTGATATGATACGGTTTGTGTGCAACCGCAAACAAGCAGAGTAAATGAGTAGCGCGAATTGTATATTTACTCTGCTGGTTTATGGGACAACCGTGGATTATAAATTCTCTTTTGAAATGTCTATGATTTTACACATATTCAATTGTAATGATTCTGCTTTTAAAAATTCAATCAAAAATCAAAGAGAGAAATTCCATTTATCCGCACTGGACACATACGAAGACAGACAAACTAAACACAGTTTATATAATAAAATCACAAAAAGTTGCTCGCTTTACATACAAAGCAGGCTTAACAATACGTACATATAGAATTGAATAAACATGATGCATACTGAAAACAGTTTTAGGCTATCTCGTGAAACGGAAAACTTGGATTAAATATTATATTATAAAACCTACGCTCGCTGATAGTATGGTTATAGTATTATCTTCATATTGCTGTTGTTCCCTAAGAGCAGTGTTTAGTACTCCAATTTCGAGTCCAATTTCTAAACCGTTTATAACGGGAAAGAAATGAAAAACAAAGAACTTATTTTACGTCGCATGGCTTACATGGCACTCCTGCTACATCATAAATCTAAAATCTCTTTGTGTGTAAAAATGGTGCATTTCGAAACGAGTACTTTCATTTTCATTGTACTGCTGTGCTGAGAAATGATGTGGTATAGAGATGCCAGAAAAATTGCTTATAACTTAAAGGAATAGGAAAATTCCAATCACATTGTCTCATTTTCTTTCGTTCATTGGTTTTTAAATTTCATCAGACTGTAATGTATTTTCACTTAAATTTCCCCTAATTTCAGACTACTCGTAAATGATGTTTTATATTTATATCTTGTATAAAATTCATTTAGTTTTTTTGGGTCTTTTGAGAGTTTTTTCGATTTTAGAGTTAAGAAACGCTTTTAAGAAAAACAGGATTATTTTCAACTTTTCTGAAATAGCGCTCAATCTTCAAGAAGTTGTTCTACATGCAAATCCTCTGAGATGCACATCTCAAAACAAATATGTGCCAATATTGGCTGCAGCTAACATGACTGTCTTTTAGATAATCCCTTTTCTTTTTTTAATTCCTGATTTCCGATTTATCAGTGTAGTGCATCGGATCAAAACGGACTCTGAGGCGAGTTAAGAATTTTTGAGTTTTTGCGGAAAGTTGGAAGTCTTTCCATGTGAACGGATGTATGAATACCAATATATCTTAGGGCTCTATTAGGGATACGATATCTTTTAGATAGTCTATACTACCGATAGATAAACATTATGCATGTAAATGCTCGTTCCCTCACCACATTCTAGATTGATGGATGAGGATGAGGAGAAGAGATTTAACCATGAACAGGAAGACAGCATTAATACGATCCCACGATACGAGTTAGGTTAAAACTTCAGTTTAAAAATGTTGTGGTGGCGTTAGTTAGTACATCTACATTCTACATACATTTATGATGATAGCAAAAGTAAACATTCCGATGTATAAAGTGTTCCATGTGCCTTGTGGGTATTGTTATTGTGCTTGTTAATCTCTGCATCACCAGTGAAACAACAGGCTGCAATCAGTCTTCAACTTCCTTCCTTTTTCATTTCACTGCTCCGCTTTCAACTTGAATGCCTCTGAACTGCTACTATTGTTATGTAAGCAGAAATACATGAACACGGTAAAAACTACAATAATACAGCGTTTCAATTGAACGTCTTTTTTTGTCGCAAACTTGTGTTTTTGTACACTGAACAGTGTACGCAGCAAGTCTACCCTACCAACAGCATGACTGGTAAATATTTTTGTAGACAAAGAGAAATGATGGTGATGACGGCAATCAGACATTATACATCCAGAGCCACGAAGAAATGTTAAATAAAAAGAAACAAAAGCCGAACTATATCCACCAATATCAGAAAATGGAAGCTGCTATAGTCAAGTAAACTCTAACGATCTGTCTACATACATAATATGATTTAGTTGTAGTATGGACAATGATATAACAAATGCACATATGTATATATATGTATGATTTAAAATGTTATGGAGAAAGAGAGGTAGCAGAAAACAAAATTCTATTCTATGGTTTCGACCTCGATGATGATCGCCATGCTGGTGTGGTAGAACTGTGGAACTACTACAAAACATTATTATTTTCATTGTGTAAAAATGCACGTGTATAAGATGATAAATAGTATTAGCACGCTTATGGTTTGCATGAACTAGCTTATGGACTACGTTTTCTCATAAAAGAGCAGAGTGGTAAAAACGAGGAAAAATGAACTAAAGAATGAAAAATAAATGGAATAATATTGTTTAACTTTTTTATATATGCCATGTTCTAAATCTATCCTGATCCAGATGGTCTCAATCAAGCACGTAAGCAAACAACATTGTCGAGTCGATAATTGTGAATAGTTGGTGAGACAAGGGGAAAAAGATAAATTAGATGACCGAGTCGGTAGACTGATGAAGCAAGTGGTTTCTATTCTCCTGCGTAATTTAAAATAAATATACAAAATTCGTAGGTTAACTTATTGTGTAGGACATCAAGACTGACGAGTCAGCGCATTCGTTTCATGTAATTCTACAGAGAATCATGCTTGTTTTCTCTTTTGTGTTAAAACCAGATTCAAAATATTTTTACTTGCAATACAACATAGTACCTTTTTGTTTAGACAAAATACATACATTATTGTAGCAACATGGATAAATATGCTAAAAAGCAACCGACTGCTAAATTCTCAGAATAATTACAACCTTCAAAATGTCGGGAAAAGTTTTCAAAACACAACGAGCAGTATATTCGTTATACGTCTGCAAACATTCAAACAAAAAGACAAACAAAGAGTACAGATTAGATGATGATGGCTACCATATTACAAATGTGTTCATGTTTTCTTTTGTCGGTTTTTCTTATGTCAGTTTCAAACTAATACTTTTTTCGCACTTGTACCATTTCAGCTTATGTTATCTGTCTGGGCATTTTATTACTTTCTTTGTTTTCCATCCGCCTTGTCGAATGTAATTGAATTTTATAAAATTAAAGATTGTATTGATTGACTATACGTTGCATATTAAATCAGGTTTATTTTCAAGCAACGCTCTCAAAATATTGACAGTACACGCTACACTCTGCAGAAGTACAACAAACTTGGAGAATGGTTGCATGATAACATCAAATAAACAGTTTGCTTTTCACGTTCACCTTCTTGAGCTGCTCAGGTGCCAAGTGCCAGTCGCAGTCGTGTCGGATCGCGATTGTGAATGCAAAAAGATAGCGAATCGTTTGAAAAGAATGCAAATGACTTGATATTTTTATGTATATGCTTGTATGCAAAACTAAATTTATACTCTAATAAAACTTTAATTTGAACTAAAAACGAACAGCCCATTTTTCACAACTTTTCTTTTGTTACACACGAACATGTAGGTTTGAAAATCTACACGATAAAATATGATATTACTTTACACTATAATTATAAGAGTGCGACTGGTCATTATGTAGTGTGGTAAGTGAGCATAGCTTGGATGTGATGACTCGGAATTCCACGTCCCACGTGGGTCTTGTCATAAGCCATGTCACATATTACAAATTATGCTGTCAAAAGTAAATGAGATTAAAGTGCTTACCTTATTAAAACTGGGAAAAGCTAAGTGTTCCCAATAAGCTTGACTCCCGAAATATAGAAAGATCTTGTAAAGGAAACGGCTTTTTAACCTCGTTTTTATTTCGTACACGCTTTCCGCTCTGTGCACTCTGCCTGTTTCCTTATTTCGCGATTCTGCTTTCCCTCTTGTTATTTTTTCTCTCGTCTCATGCACAGCTTATGAAAGCAGTAAGTACCTTTGTGATTTTAGTAGCTTGTGTTTTCTACTTTCACAGTTGTACTGGGTGGGTGGCTTTGTTAACTGGGTCAACTTGACAGAGAGTCAAGAGAGTGCACAAATTCATTATTTTTGCTCGTTACATTTAATGGTCATAAATTTGATCAATGGACACACACAGTTTTTCAAGAGTACGACTATAAAAAACGTCTTATTTACTTGTCAAATGGTCACATTTAACATAAAGTTTAATTTAGCGTTAAAAATCACAAAGAAAACAGCAAAATCTGCTCCTTTTCCCAGAAGAACAACTTTCTTTTCATCTTCTACTCTGATGAGTGAAAGAAAGCCAAATAAGAACTACACCAAGTTCTAGCAAAAGTATCGTAAATATTAGTTTAATTTCCAACTTCAGAGAACTAACTGTCAAAGCTGATTACATATTAATGAATGCGCATACAACTGACATAAGCTTTCACTTGGCTAAACTACCTATGCACTGTGCTGTGTGTACTTGTTCGTCAAATGTCGGTAATTGACCCTTATTCACACCAGTTGCGCACTCGAAATGACAACTAGCCATAACAGTTTCACTTCACAAGGTACACATGAACAAAATTTCTCTCTGGTTCGAAAGGTCTCCTCCTCTGATGTCCAATTTAATATGTTCTTCACGTGTTTACACTAACTTCATTTCACTTAATCCCAATAAAATAGAGTTCAGACGGTTATAACTTTTCCCTTGGCTCCTTAAAATTGGTTGACATTTAGACATGTAGTACGTCTTTCACAGCGTATTACCTGTAAAAAAACAGAATACAAAATAATATTATGTTTTTGTATGGCAATACGTCCTAAAACACAAAATGGAAGAAATTATGTAAGCTTGTTATCTTTAGGCTTGTAATCTTGTCAGCGTATTTGGCTTGACGAGAAAAACCTGCACACAATCAGAACAAACAACTTATAAAGGTAAGCACGAAGAAAGTAAAGAAATGTGAAATGAAGGAGTATTTTCTACAACTTTCTTGTATTATGTCAAGTTTACTTTTGTTCTATGTTCGAGAGTAAAAATATTATATTCAGAATTATTAAAGTTATTAAATAGGGGAAAGTATTCGAGAGAGTAGTTGTCATTCCACAGCAAGCGCAAAAAATGCAATGAGAGGGACACAATGTCTGACATCCATGCGATATCCCACATCTCTCATAACACTATAAGAAAAACCAAAACAGAGAGGAAAAGAGAGAACTTGATAACAACAGGAAAAATAGTTAGAATGTGTGTTATGTCTGCTTTAAGGAAAATGCTGGTATGTGTGGTGGTCGCTTGTAGGTTTTCTGTGAAAGAAGAAATCTTCTTTGTAAAACTTTTTTTTTCAAGCTTTTCTCATTCTCTCAAGCTAGTAGAGTTTGTATTTGATATTTTGCCGAAAAATGTGCATGTGTGTGAGTGAGTCTGAGAGAGTGTAAGCACTTACTATACCAGATATATAGTATACAGAAGGAAAAAAAGAAATGAAGAAGTAGTTTCTCTTGTTGAAATCGTTGAGTTTGTTCCTTTTCAGCAGGAGAAAGTAAAAACGAGCACCACTACCACCACGAGACGACGGGTTAGTGTTTTTGTAGTGTTCGATGATACGAGATATGTGTTGCCTCTCTTTTCTTTCCTTTTGCTTGTCTGGTTTGCAAGTATCCATCTACCACCACCACCGCTAATGCTAGCCACCATCGTCACTTCAGGAATGGTATATATACATGATGCACTATTTTTCGGCCTACAAGAGAGAAAAGGGAGACGCTGGAAAGTAAAAATGTAAGCCAAGCCAGTCAGAAGCTCCCAGGCCTATAGATGTGGTAACAGCAGCAGTCACTCGTGTATGCTAAAGAATAAGAGTGTGCCATGCAAGAGAACGTGAAATTTTTGTTACTTGCTTAGTAGATTCCAACTTCCAACATGACGCGACGGTTTATATGATGTTGATCATGATGGTTGTGGGGTGGTACTTATTGGATGAATATAAAACCTGATAGATATCTTAATATTGTGTAACATGTATACAAATGTAGTTTTATCAAATAATAGTTCACATCCGAATATTTCTGTGGAATATTGAAGGACGGAAGTAGGGTTACAAAGGGGACTATAAATGTACGTACTTTTGAGCGGAAACATAAACTGTGATATATCTCGTAAATGTAAAACCGTAATATTTTGACGTAGGAAGTCATCCTCCCAAACAAAAGTTCATGGCTGATAGTAAACTGAAAATGCTGTTTTAAAAAAAATAACCTGCTCCTGTCTAAAAATTTAGCAGTTTTATAGTGTATTTCTCAGGTTAACTGTTTCTCCTAAGAATACTCAAGGTTCTTGGAAGGAAAGTAAAGTGTGTCATAAGAAAATGAGAATCCATTTTACAACCGTGAAATGTATGCCTTAAGCCCCTGGAAAATGGCACTAATATTAAAGAAATACAGATAAAGGAAGGTTGTAATGGTATGTTATGCACATATTTATAACTTAGTACTCATAAACCAAATAGATTTCTAGATCTTTTTCCTTCCTGTGGTGGTGAGAAAGCATACATATTGCATGCACTATTATCCATTCTTATTATATTTGGTTGTCATACGAGGAAAGACAACACCACCACCACCGCTCAATTCACACGTTTTAAGGAGCACATAAGTTTTATTCTTGTTTTTGTTTGCTCAAAAATACTTGGCAGGGGTCTATGCAGGTAGTGGTGTGGTGTGGTGTGTGGTGATGCAGAAGTTGTCTTCTGGCAAAAAAACATATGCCCCGTTGTGTTGTTTTTTCGGTGTACATCTAGTTAACAACCTTTTTTATACACTTACGATGATGAAAAACGATCACTTTTGTAATATACATGCATGTCATGTTCGTGTACATGCTTATCTCGAATAAAAAACTTCCGTGTAGTTGCACTAAAACATGTCTCTGCGAAAATGATTTTAAATAAATAATATTGAATGCAAGTTTCTCTTTAAACATGAACTGTATATTTCACTATTTTTGTAATATTGTACGCAAGCGAGCGTGCGTGTGTTCACTTTCACTTTTTTCATTTTGTTCTCTGCAAAAACTAGAAAGTAGTTCACAGCCAGCCACATAAACTCAATAAGCCAAAAACGAGAATCCACTCGAAGGAGAGTGGCGACTATAAAGTTCAATCCTATCGCCAGCGAAGCGTCCTTAGTACAGAAAAGTGTCTAACATTGGACAAATGGAAAGCTTGACAGGTGATGTGTTTTGTTATTCAGAAAAGATTGCTGATACTGGTATACTACTCTGCTTTTGTTGCAAATTTTGTCAAATAGCAAAAAAACTGGCTTGCAACTCACAGCTTTCACTTTGCTAAGCTTTCTCTTGTTTGTATAGATTTAGCGTGACAAAACTTGTTGCGGATTGCTTCTTTTTTTTCTTTTTCACCATGTCGTGCACTCTTATTTCCTGTTTAATGTTTTTGTTTCTGTAATGGATTAGCATACTGTGTATACTTACTGATAAATATATGAGTGAAGTTGTTAGTTTTCGTTCAAATGTGTTTCATATATAAAGCTAAAATGTTTACACCTACTTTAGATAATGATTATATGAGATTACTTGTTTGCTTGTCACTTTCTCTTGTCATAGAACCTAAACATAATCCTTGACACGTTAGGTCACTCATTTTATTTTTATCACTTTCTGTCACAAAATGAATGTGAATAATGCTAACACTTTGTACTTCTGTCATCACCACCATCAAATTTGTTTTAAATGGAAGGAGATTTAAGAAAGAAGGTGTCTTGTCTTCGTTTTCCTGTGAGCATTTATCCTGTCAGAAAAGATTCTAAACTTATTTATTACTACCTACCTTTATGTTAACTTTAGAAAATGTTAGAGTTTGTCACTTTGACTGTTTGTTACCCAGGATTAGGTTAAATGTATTATGTGAAACTTCACTTCTGCTACATGTACTCAAGTTAATGTAATTCTTGGTGGAGACAACGATTACTTAAAAAGTTTTAAAACTTACTTGTCATTGTTTTTAACATTGGGAAAGTTAAATGGAGGATATACACTATACTGCTACTCGATTTTCAATATATATACAAATACATTTCCAAAAATACATGTCTACTTCTTGTTGTCATTTTAGATATCAAATTCCTTTCAAGCGCGCATTTTCTTTGAATCCATTTTCGTGTTACGAAAATGTTTTTACTTAAATTCGTATCGTTCATTTCATGGGAAATCCATTCGAGTGTGAACAATCATGTTGTGATGAGTACTCATGCGTTTGAATTGAAATGTCAAGAGTTCATTAAATTTAAGTACGTAAATCTTGTGATAATAAGGTTAATTTTTAAATTTATAAAATACAATAAACAGAAACACATTTTTGTAACGATTTGAACTTTTTTCTTATTTCATTGTACACTTTATTTCTACTTCTCAACAATACTGCTCAATTCAAGCAAGGGAGTTAGACGAGTTTTCTACAGCTTATAACATTTTTTGATTTTTTTTCTTGTGTTGTAAAGGGAAATGATTTTTAAACAAAAAGTGAAAAGTCAAGCGAAAGGAGACGTGGGGGAAAGTAAAGAAAGAGTCTCTTCTAAGCATGTGTTTTGATAACCACTATAGCTTGCTTTTCTTGCCTCGTGAGTTTTTGGCAAAGAAACAAACAAAATGTACGGAATTAAATGTAAGTAGGCGAGTACAACAAGAAAGGCTGAAAAAGTGCTGTCTCCAGAGAAAGCAAACAGACATGTTACATGCAGTAGGCACATTAACTTTTTCTTTACTGCTCCTTTCATTTTTTATTCCTTCTTTCTTTTTTGGGTATGATGGTAAATTACGACAAGTAAGTGTGTTATCATGAAATTCCTTGATTTTCAAAGTTATATATTGCAATACAATGTTATCATGGTTTTATTTTTATTTCAGCTTTGAAGGGAATATTTGATCATGTTGCCACTAACATGCGTTACTGGACATACATGATGATATTCCCAGATAAAACTTATTACAAGCTGTATGATAACGTGCATCCCAAGTTTTAAGACAGCTAAAAATATTCCCGAGAAAAAATGCTGATAGGGCTTGAAGAGTCAAAAAAGTAGTTACAGACACTCATACATATTTTGCCACGTCAACGTTAAACATACATAAACCACTGTTATTTATTAGGATTCATATGCGGACTCTGGTATATTTTGTGGAAAGATACATTTTCGTAAAAAATAAACCTGACAACATGATATAGAAAACTTGCGACTAATCAGATTTTGATTAGTTTGAATGCCGTTTCAATTATGTTAAAAGAAAAATTTGAACTTTGAATCCCTTTGGGGTTCAAATGGGTCAAATTTTGGATCAGAAAATTTGTAGAATAAAATATTATAAGTAGATGAGTTTGTCCATGAAATAAAATTGCCTGTTTTAATTCGAAATTTTGAAAAAAATGACCCAGGTCAAGTTGGGTCAAATTTTTTGACCTCAATAAATTTGCATATTGACTGGCTTTGCTTGTAACATGTTCCTGTCAAGTTTCATTGAAATCTATTCAACCGTTTAGGCAGGAGACCATGTTAAAGTTTTGACCTTTGAAGCCTCCTAGAGACGAAAGGGTTGGGTCAAGTCAACTGAAACTTTGCAAAACCATGTTTTTCTATATGAGCTACCTGTCTACTAAATTTAAGCTCTTGTTGTAATGTTAAATTTTTTTGACCTTTGACCTAACTTTGACCTGGGTCAACCAATTTGGCTGACGAACGAACTCATCCAAGCGAGGACCATTGTCTATCGATTGGTGAAAACAGATTTTAAAAAACTTGTTTTGTTTTTGAGTTATCGTGCGGACAGACAGACGGACGGACAGACAGACGGACAGACCAATCTGTATAACTTGCTCAAGTCGCAAGTTAATTAAGCAAAAGGTTGTCTGAGAAAAGTGGTTTACTACATTTTCACGATCCAAAAATGTTTGAAGGCGTAAGAACTGTCACTGTTGAGGAAAATTCTAGAGTGGCTTCTTCCACGATGCTTCTAATGTTTTCATTTTTGTAGTTTAAATATGCATAGCAATGTCATTTTCTACTTTCTACTTCTTAAAGACTACGTTAGACTAAGTTAATTCACAGAAAGTTGTTGTATAATGCAAGACAACTTTCAGTCCCAGTCATTGAAAAGTTCAAAACTGTTTCTTTACAATTAACATATTTATCCAAATATATATCCCAAATTATCAAAACATTTGCACTATCATCAAACAAAGGAGTGTAATCCTATTCACATCTTTTTACCACAAACATAAAACATTTGAGACATTGTTGGAAATTCGATTCGAAATTCGAGACGATATGGTAATTCGATTACAATAAAACATACAATATCTTCTAAAATAAAAGCTTTGTTTACTCCCGAATGCATTGCCACTTGTCTATAAATGTGCAAAACTCTTTTTTTGTTTACATGAAACTAAAATTGATTTTTTCTTCGCAATTACCGTGCGATGCAAAATATCTATACCAGAGGCCAGAGATCCACTTAAGAACGAAAGGTAAAAAATTATATTTCAGCATTTGGTTATTAACTTGCGACTTGAGCAAGTTATACAGATTGGTCTGTCCGTCTGTCCGTCCGTCTGTCCGTCCGTCTGTCCGTCCGCAAGATAACTCAAAAACAAAACAAGATTTTCAAAATCTGTTTTCACCAATCGATAGACAATGGTCCTCGCTTGGATGAGT
>JAQIWN010001856.1:0-18366 GCA_034699025.1 Entomobrya cf. arborea Gr-Col-00668
ACCGAGCTACCAAAGACTAATTATGCATATATTGTTCTCAAATCAGCCAGGCAACGGTAGGTGTTTTCTTGGTTTGCTTTTTCTCCTGGACCGCAACTTCACTCTCTCATCATTTTTTTTCTCTACAAAACTCGCCTTTTTGATTAACGGGCCACCCAATCTAGCATGAGTAAAGTATAGTATATATATAGCCCAGACAACTGTGGCACTATATACTATTTGTTAATGGCAAAAGTTTGTTGAAAATTTCTAGAAAACTCGGCTGTTGATGACGAGCCACCCAATCAAGTATAAGTTTGCCCAGACAACTGTGGCACTATATACTATTTATTGATATGTTTCAATTGCCAGTTGTAGTTTTCTAGCAAGCTCGGACATAAATATCGGGCCACTCAATCTAGTATGCGCACAGTCCAGTCAACAATGCTCCCATCCCATACACTACTTAACTGTGTGTTGTGTATGTTTTTTTTCGAGAGGATGTGTATTGGAGCGAGAAGAGAATATATGAATGATGCAAATAATAGTAGCAGTAATGTACAACTCAGTCTACCGAGCTCCCATTTACTTACTCATGAATACGTAGGTCTTTATATTAAATTATACCCCTGGTTTGCCTTTTTTTTCCTCTCTTGGACCGCGACTTGTCTGAGCTTCACTCCTGTGTTTCCCAAAAGAAGGTCTAATTTGCATATCCAAAGAATTTTGGCCGGGATAGTCTCTCTTAGTTTATCAGAAGTAAAAAAAACACACACAACTGACACCACAACACTGCTTAATCACTGAAATGTCACTAATTTAATGAAATTTACCGAAACTAAAAGTTCAGAATAATCACTAAAAAATACTCTTACGAATGATATAAAATTTAGCTTTATTGGTGCACTATTGAATTTTTTACAAATATTTATGTCAGAGCGTGGAAAAAGTGCGGCTTGTTACTTCTCTCGGCTTCCATCTCGATTCGAATATTTTAGTTATACAATTGAAGTGCTGGGTGCTACACAGTGCCCAATAATTGTTACTAGGTACGCTTTGAAAAAATAAATAGATTTTCAAAACGGATTCATGAATGTAACTGTATAACCCAGCTTAATGTTATTTAGTTAGTTATGTTGGACAGACAAAATTACCCTGTCAACATAAAGGTGACTATCGTTAAAAATTAGTGGGCATCTTGTAGCATCCAGCAATTCAATTTTATGCAAAAATAATACAGAAGCCCATTACAGAGACAGTAAACTCTAATAACTAGTCAAACGGGGAAACCATTCTTCTAAAGGCAAAAACTTTAAAGTTGTGCTATTCAGCAGAAAGAGGCCATGGAAGCCAATGATTTGGGCAATAATTATCTTATATTAGGACCTAACTATGCCCAAAATACCAAGCAATTCTGAGGGTTCACGTTGGGGTACATGCCTCGTGAGTGAACTACGTACGTATGAATAAACTATAAATTTTTATTTAAAATTTGTATGTGTACATACGTAAAGGTTTTCACATGAAAGTGCGAACATTTAGAGTGTCATATCTCAGAGATTTGTAAAGGAATGGGTCTAAGTTTTTGGTGATACAGACTTAGTAGAGTGGTCTATATAATCGCCAAAAATCAGGACTAAACTCGAACTGGTGCCTGAGTTATGGCAAGTTGAGTCATTTGAGTCATTTTTCAAAAAACACGAAAAAAACGAGTAAAATCATCACCTAAAATTTTGCCGTATATTTTTAAGTAGGCCGATTTTCTTTACCATATTGTTACCGAAGCAGATACTTAGGACCACAAATAAGAGACTGATAATAAGCGCCAGTCTTTTTATGGATGCCTATGGAAAAGAGGGACCTTTAAAAAGCAGTCCGAAAAAAATTGTATGTTTCTGCACGTGTTTTCTGGGATATGACTAAAAGGATTTTAGTGGAATGATTTTATAAACAAAGTACACTGCACTAATTTCAGAATAATTGAATGAAGCTTGCATTGTTATCCGAAGGTTAAAAGATGAATAAACGGTGCCTACCTAATTCACCATTTTGCACCAAGCCACATTTCAACGTTCACATGAAACACCGTTAGCGAACAAAATTTCTTTCAACTCACCCATCTTCTGTACATAACTGTCCTTCCGACGTGGGACTGCTTTTTGTTTTGAAAATTAAAGAACTACTGCCTTTGGAGGACATTTTCGCAAAACAATCAACCCAAAAATTTAAATAAAGGATACCTGTGATTCAACTGGACACAACTCAGACACCAGTGTGATTTTAGTTCTGATTTTAGGCAGTTATTAAGACAACTCTACTTAGCTCGTATCACAAAAAACTTAGACCCATTCCTTTACAAATCTCTGAGACTCAAAATGTTTGCACTTTCATGTGAAAACCTCCACGTATGTATATAGTTGACAAGATTGAAATCATGTGTGGTCGTGATATTTATTGCATGCTTTATAGTTGATTAATGCCTGAAGCTTTTCTTTTTGAGCTTTCTGTAGTACGCTGGTTTTGTTGATTAAATACACAAATACAGAAAACACATTATATGTGCTTAATTGACTTGAATATAACAAATAACATGATTGTTTAGTTTTAGTTTAAATGTTATATATTAAGTCATATACATTTCCCACCCACATAAACTTCGTAAAATTATTGAATCAGAATGGGGGAAAAGTCCGTCTGTCTTCAATGTACATCATTCATATAAAGCATTCAAAGCCATCAATCGATGCACGTATACATGTATCTTGGCATAATGCACAATCAGAACAGTGACCGAAAAATTGAAGAAAATTATTGACTGCTTTATTTCTAACAAGTAATAATACAATACGTGCTTCATCTTATGTTTACTTCATGTATCACAAAAGCATATTTGGTAACGTAAAAAGCTTGAAAATACAACTTTCAAATACTCTAATAAGCAATGTTAGACTCAAGCAAACAAGAATGATGACTGATTCCTCTGACAAAGTGAATCAAAAAAGTATGAAAATTAATTGAAAACACAAACGAAATAACTCTCTTAAAAGCATCAAACCAAAATTCCTTCGACATGTCTTATTTTTCCTTTTCAATATATCATGCGTCAATACACAATAGAATGGCATAGAAAAGAACACGGGAATATGGCAAAGTGAATGAATGAAGACCGAAGACAAAGTTCTATCATTTATATTGATTAAAGCTTAGTAACGGTAATGGTTACAGTCTTTCACTACACAGTTACAGTTGTTACAATTTACATACAAAGCAATCCATCTGTTTACTTTGGAATACATCATTCCCGCTGTTATGTTGTCCATAGCATTCTATTAGAAACGATCACGAAAGTGATCATGATGCGTTTCGTCATGAATTTCTCTCTGGATCTAAAACACAAGCAATCATGTAAAAACGTATGTATACATCATCGCAACATAAAAACTCTATACTTTTATTCCCTTTGGGCTCGGCTCTGATAATGGCATGATAGTAGGTGCCATTTAAGTACTGGGATGAAAGTTTTTGGAAAAGATCTCTTTCTCTCTTCCATGCCTAAAAAGAGTGGGTTTTCTAGGTAGCTTAGGTGTTCAATTGCGAAAACCCCATTTTCCGAACTAAAAATCATACTTTTCACCACAATCAAAGATAGAAATGAATTTTGCATCTGTTTGAAATTAGAAACTTTGAGCAACTTGTCAAAAAATCTTTACACAGAAATGGGTGTCACATTACATGAGTGAAAAGAAGGTAAGTTCTTCGTGATTATTATATCATTATAATCCTACTCAAAACTTTTTCTAACAAATAATTACTCAAATTTACCGACCACACCGATTGTATGCATGCATGAAGTGCTCCGATGGTTTATTTCACGTAGTTTTTAGAGACAATTAGCATGCACCAACATCATTGCCATTAAACCTACCTAAATATATTCCTTGGAAATGATCACAGAGTTCACAGGGGCAAAAATACGTGCATCAGTGAATTTTGTGATTGTTACATCAAAGTCTGATCACACTTTGCATTCCTGTTTACAAAATGTTACTGTTTTTAGCTTTCGTTGTATAAATTCAAACTAAAGTTAAAGCATGCATTTTTATCTACTTGGTTTTGTCCTTTCTTTCTTCGTAACTAAATAACTGAACTGTAATTTGATTAGAAGTAAACTGCAAACTACATATTATCATGGTCTAGTTGCCTCCAAAAGTTTGCATTATAACAAACTTTGTTTGATTCAATTTTCTCTTTGATAATCCAGTTTGTCTCAGTGAGCAATGAGTTACCACCAGCCAATGTAAGAGGATTATCGACAGTTTCTAAATTTAAATAAAATTTTCTTCAAGGATTTGGTAATATTCAAACTTTACCAAGGACTTTACAAAGTCTTGTCATATATTTGTTTTCATGAAAAAAATAACGTAATGTAATTATTGATATATTTTGTAATATTAGGCTTTTACATCTTCCGGGAAGGTTCGGGCATATTGTGTAACTTTAAATACAGCTTATATGGATGCAATAAGGAAAAAAGAGTACGGTTTTGTGTATTGTTTCACAAAAAAGCATAATGCATGAATAGTTTATGTTTACCATATGAAAATTGCTTTGAAAAAGCGCCTCGAAAACTGAAAGTTTTTTCATAAACTTTCAAATAGGCCATGAAAAATAAGTAAGTAAACATTTTATGTTCACAAAAGTGATGGATGCATCGTAGCACAAACTATCTATGATTTGACGATCCATAATTAAAATCAATAAGAGCAGCGCCATATCGTCTTGACACATGATGAACCTTCTACTATTTTACATTTCCAGCACAGAGAGTGATGATGAAGGACATTTTATTTTTTTTCGTTAATATTGTGACGTGGATAATTTATTCATGAGTTAATATTATTCATTACGCAAAAATTTCGTTCCTTACTTGACAGTTATAATTATTCCACGCTTCACGCGGTAAATCAATATCTAAGTTGGTAAAAGTATGGCTTGAGGTTCTTTCGCGCAATGTGCGTTTGTGCAAAAAGGAATTTGCAATTTCGGGATAAAATAACACACATCTGTTTATTAAAGAAACACGCACTATGTTAGGTTCTCTGGATAAAACTCTATTTATAACAACAACAGAGAAGAGCAGCAGGATATCACTATAATGTCATCATCGTCATCCCCAAAAAAACAACAAAGATGCACAACAAGTTGCAGCTTTAGATGTGGTGGAGCTCAGGAGAGAACTGGTATTGAGTGGGTGTTGTAGGATGAATGAAAATCGCTGTCGTAATAATTTATCTTAAACTTGTTGGAGGAAATACCAGAATCACCAATCCAAACATTAGTTTTGCGAGAAAAGTGCTCTGTAAATATCTTGAAATAACTAGTAAATTGCCCTGAATAATTATAGATCAACAACAATGCAGTGCACAATTTTTGCAAGTGGGAAAAGTGGAGTTAACAAATGTCATTTAAGAATATTCTCATCACATATCGAGTGAAATTCGACGCATTCATATTTCATGTGTTAATTTTGACAAGCATGACTATAGAATGGAATTGAGGACGAGGTATTCCCTCAATTCCATGCAAACTGTGGCATTTCTTCCTACAACACAACCTATCTGTTGTAAGGCTTCTTGGGGAAAACGAAACAGTTGGAATTTTGGACTAACATTCGCAGAAAGGAACATGTTGTGCCTTTAGCATAATCAGGCCAGCAACAACAGCAGCGGTGGTGGCGGTGGTAACACATTAAAATAACGAATTCAGCCCGGTTTTAATCGCACGTCAAAAGATTAATGACATGAAACAAGTGGATGGATAATGCACGCCTCAAGCTTGCCTTTCTTTCTTTACATACGGAGAAAATTTCAAATGTGTAGAAACGGGGGAAGGATTTCTTGCCTACTAGCGACTTTCTCTTTCTGTCGTTTTTAAGTATTCACAAAAAATTCCTTTTCTGTGTTTCATCACAGTCAGAAGCAAAAGAATGGAGAGAAGTTAGCTGGCTGGTATATTTGCTTTATGTAATGGATTATATACTTGTAATAGGCCACCATCATCGTGAGACATTGACAAAAGAATGGGGAAAGCGTGGGTAGCTTATGTGTGTGCGTGCGCGGATTCGTCCAGATGAGAATAATTCTTTTTGTCAGCTCAAAAAGGAGGAAAGGCGTAATATTATTGTGAAATGGCAAGAAAACATTTTCTTTTCCTTGGCCGCCGCTGCCACTAGAACAGTCCAATGCCAATGCAAAGTTTCTTTTTTTTGGTCATATTTCAACACGACTATATGCTATGTAGTTTTATTACTGCTGAAGAAAAGGGAGAATTTAAAAGTCAGTCAAGTTGTTACATGGAGAGCCGGCATTGTACATTCTTATTCACGTCGGGTAACACTTTCTATCATAATCATCAAAGCTTTTTAACTAGTGTACATGAATACTTGTAAATATACGTAGAGCATACCACATGAAGTGACCTATTTTTTGGAAAGAAAAAAAACAAGGAGGAATTAAAAGATTTTACAATATATTATATTTACATATTGTAAACCAACATCTCTGGTTTTATTCTAAGCCATCGACCGAAGCTAATATCCAGTGGCTACGGATGGGCAGGTCATTTTTTCTGGGGTACTTTTTTTTGAAAAAAAATGGAGTAAAATTTTTTGGAACAAAACGACCTCTAGAGAAAAAGCAAAGTAAGTTTCCAAACCTGCTAATAACCAAAAATTACAACAACACTTTAACACTTCTAACTACGCATACGGACAAATTTTTGTTGCCCAGTTGTGTCTGGGATGGCGACTTGAAGTTACACAATAAACTGATTTTTAAGGCATTTTTTTCATTTTTGAAAAGTACACATGTTACTCAATCGGGCACAACTCAGACACTAGTAAGAATGTAGTCATGGTTTTTTGCCGTTATGATGACTACACCGACTACACCATCTGCTTTATATTCCCAAAAACTTAGAAGGATTCGTTCACAAACCTCTGTGATATCCGTTGATAAAGTCAGGTCATTTCATGTGGAATGCTCTACGTATGTCTGGTATGCCGTTAACAATGTTTTTCAGCCGCCGGTGGCCGGTATTTTATTCTTTTTACCGTTGATGTCTGCAAATCACTTATGTATGAACTGCAGGCTATGGGCTTTCTATTACTGTGTTCGTTCACGTGTACATGAGTTCGTTGTCTGGACCATCTTGCTAGTGAGGTGATTTGGACGCAGATGATGATGGTGTGGAGGTGGAAGAAAATGTACGATCCATTTGTCAGACTCCTAGCACCATCAATAAAGAAGAATCATCTTGAAAAAACTATATGTGCCTAAAGTGAGAGTTAACATGTCAGTAATGCATTTCTTTTGATGGGCTGCAGTGCACTCTAAAAATGCTTACTTTGATGGCTAAGACACAAAAAAATTGAGAGTAGGCTACTATTTTATGAGATTGGGAAAGAGCATTTTATGTGCAGTGCAGTAAAACTGACCACATGATCATAATAATCATTTGTATAGGAGAAATTCTATGCATTAGCAGTTGGTTTTAAGTTTTCTTGAAGCAATAATTTTTGAATAGATGGTCGTTACAAAATCAGCAGTTAGCATTGCCCCAAAATCAACGTTAAAAATTACATGTAAATTATCCACTTTTCCGAATTGTGCTATCGAGTGTAGTAGTTGGATAAAAATGGTCACTTTTAACAATTTTTATTTGATGATCTCTATTTGATACTTTTACATTTTATAGGATGGAGTAAATATGTAGTAAGGGATTAAGGTTTTTTCAACTTCAATGTGAAAAAAACTGTTTGAAAAAAGTTTCGAGGAATAAATCATCTAAGTAATGGCACCAAAATTCTCAATAGAGTTTCAAAGAAAACAAAATTCCCTTGTTTCCTTCTAAAAATAACATCTAAATTTTGAAAATTCCACTTTCTTTAGTACAGAAGAAAAAGGTCAAAAAAATATTCAAAGATCAAACAAAATTTCTTTTTTTTTTAAATGCAGAAAATGTGAAGGGGATCTGCTGTACTGATGCTGCCTGACAGTGAATCTTAAAAGGGTTGTTTTGTTGTAGACAAGATCGTCGTGGGAAACTCAACGTTTCTCATTGCCCTATTTGAAATTCATATTCGTTTGTTGACAAACGATTTTCACGAGATGGAAAATTAACTTTGTTATTCTCTAAATTTAATGAACTGGAAAGTTACACAATATTCAATTTTATATGAAGTACATAGACATAGCATGTTTGATTACTAATGACCTTGTTTTCTTTCGTGGAAGCTTAAAATTGATTGATCTGTTATTACTTTCTCAACATTTACTCAAATATGCATTGAACTGAATGAAAACTACCTCGTTCAATAAAACAAAATGCATCA
The DNA here is from genome assembly GCA_034699025.1 of Entomobrya cf. arborea Gr-Col-00668. Taxonomy (NCBI): domain Eukaryota; kingdom Metazoa; phylum Arthropoda; class Collembola; order Entomobryomorpha; family Entomobryidae; genus Entomobrya; species Entomobrya cf. arborea Gr-Col-00668. Next base: position 8,372 of record JAQIWN010001856.1, read on the forward strand.
AAATGGAAATTAAAAAAGTTTTGCTTTCATAATGTTTTATATCATTTAACATTTTGTTGAAACCATTTAGCCAACCAGCATTCAACAAAGTTTATGAATAATTCAAACAAAGCTCTTATTTAAGTGTGTTTATTTGTTGACTATTTATTTATGTAAACGACCCCATTTTACAATAAATGGAACTTCAAAACCCGTAGTTTGATAGTAGGCACTACAAATTAAATGGAAATGGCGGCAGGGTTAAAACAATTTTTTATTTAGCAGTTAGCGGTATATAAATAATTAAGTTTGTGTACATGTGTGCGTCACGCAGTGATTATTAACTTCACTTTCACATCATCTTGACAGATCTGTCGCCTTAAAGAAACACTTTCTAAAAATTTATGTCCCCAAGTCTGTTATCATTAGTTTCATATTTTTTAATGATCACAACTTAAACGCTACTCTTCTTTTTGGAGAATTTTCAAGAGAGTGTAAGAATATGTTTGATGTGATGAGCCGACGAATCCTATAGATAAAATCTCTACAAGCAAGACAAGCAGAATCTTTGTCATCGTTACTTTACAAATCCTCTAAGGCGCGTTGTTTTCATCGACATCATCAAAACCATTATCATCTTCTTTTTTTACGTGGAACATCTCCTATGTACCTAGTACCTTCCACCAACAGCCTAAGAAAAAATACAAGGAGAAAAGTGTTGACATTTGACATGATCGGTTAAAAGGAAAGTTATGAAAGTGAAAAACTGACAGGCAGATCAAAACAGATATTATTCACAAGATCAATACTGTCAGACTTGTCATATTTTACTGTCGTTTTGTATATATAAATATAAATACATATTACAACCGCCGATAAAATATATTTTTAGTTTGCAGTTAATAGTTCACAGCAGTAGTGGAGTTTCGGAGTTGGATAGTCTTTGTGTTTCCCTGTGTGATTAATTTTATGTAACCATAACATTGATATGTATTCATGTTTAGGTGACATTAAATAACAAATTGCTTCAATGCACTTTGACGCTTTTCGGAAAAATATTTTATGATGAGAGCTTGAACAATATGTAGAAATTATACGTTTAAATATATATTATCTTCAACCCTTCTATTCAAATACAATCTATAAATTTCAGAAGATAATATAAGCATGCATGCATCTTTATCAACACAAATGTATGTATTATATTATTTTTATGATTTTAAGAGTATTATGATTTGTGTGAGTACTGCTACATTTGAAAATTTGTGAAGCATGGGAAAAATAGCATAGTTGCACGCAAACTTGTCGTTCAATATGTGACGTGACATTCTCTCTTCCATGCCATGATACATTTCTTTTTAGACTTTTATGACAAAAATACATTTCAGTGGGAGATTCATGCTGGGATGCGATGGTTTCAGCCTGACTGCCTTTGAAGTGCATGTGGACAATGGACAATGGAGAAAGCTATTGAAATGGTGGTGGCGGACAACTCATGCTTTCACTAAAAAGTCTCAAGTCTCTCAACTTACTCAGTCAGTCTCGCTCAGATACAAGAATGTCTTACATATTTTCAAGTCCCTCAGTGACTAGACTAGACGTGTTGGGGTGGTAGTAATATTTCCGAAAGTGCTATTACAGCTTGAAACCACATACTACAAATGTACGTATAGTACATAAAAAAAGTTGTGTAACACTACTTACATTTTACATACGCAAGGTGACAAGGGCAACATGTTTTCTGTCTGACAATGAGAGTTCATAACACTTGAATTGTACCATAAGAAAAACATCATGTCGTGCTTGCGGTGATTTGGATTTAGATACAATTTCATCATGATTGTTATGTTTGCTTTTTATTACGTATAGAGCTTCTAGTCTGCCATAATCAAAATATAATATGTCTATTTATTTTTTTGATTTTGCAAATATTTATGTAGACAAAAATGTATGAATATTTAAATAAGCTCTTGTAGTGGTTGGTCAAGGGTTAATAACAGCTTATAAGAATTTTAATAAGGATAATATTCTATACTTTACTAAGAATGCAAGCTTTTCACCCACTCACTCACCTTTAAATCCAATTATATTTAAAAATCGTGTTATGACAGTAGTCGTGTCAAGTAGACTAATACTTTCTCTTAAACGACAAATCTTTTCCATTACAAATTTCCCCTTCTTTTGTATCTTGATTATTTTTTTCAGAAAACGGGATTGTATACATTTTCTAGAAAGTTTGATGAGATGTTTAATTTCAAATTAACTGTGATGCTTTCTGACGTAATTAAATGGAAGGTGTTTTCAGCTTAAAATCAATATGGCATTTTAGTAGACATTTATACTTCTTTGAGTGTAAAACTTTTGCCTGCTCGTTCTGACTTGTCTGTCTTTTTATTAGGATGGTGTCTATTCAGTAATTTTGACAATCAACTTGTTTTCCTAGAAACTGAAATCTCTTTTTCTAAATAGCGTACTTCCGTTACATAGCATACATCACCTTTATTATCCTCGTCATTATGAAAAAAACGTGTCAGTCAACCTTAAAACGGTTACTCGGATTTTGTGAACTATAATTTCATATGAATATATTTGACATATTAGTATTAGAAAGGATTGAAAGAAAGACCTAATATTAGGATTCTATGTTAGTTGAAAACTGAAATGAGCTGTTGATTCATGATTTTCATCATGTTAAGCACGCATAATCAGATAAAGTCATGCGAATACTACTGTGGGAAGAAAAGGCAGTGAGGAAAATATCATTAAATTCATTTATTCGTTTTGAAGTAAGACGAAGACATTCGGAATCAGAAATGTTGGCCTACGTTAACTCAAGTTTCGCCTAAGACAATGTTTTTTTCATTGTAACTTATTTTCCGACAAAAAAGTGTTCCAAGTAAGTACACTTGGTATTTATAAGTAAAAAATCAACATCATCTCAAGTTCATACATAGGTTTTTGTAACATTTGTGTAAGTTGTGTGGGAAAAATTTGTCTTGTTAGAGAAAACACGAAAAAGGGAATAGAGAAAAAAGTTTTAGTTATGAATGCTTCTGACGCAATGTAATTCCTACATGAAAAACTTACTTAAAAGTGCTAAGGTTACATTACTAGGAAACATTTTCTAGTATTTTTCTGAAGGTCTCTGAAAAAAATCCATAAATTTGAGTCAAGTAAAGCGAGAAGTTTTACAACAAAAAATAATGATAACAATAGTAATACAGAAACAGAAGTAAAAATTTGTTGATATTAGAAAGTCTGATATTTTCTATTTTTTTCTGGGAATCAGCAAAAAAATTTGTGTCAAATGATAAGAAAATACTGAGTCTTTAGGAATGTTCCATGTGATGTGGTTCACAAGGACAAGGAAAACCATTCTGCTTGCAATCCGATGTCAAGTGACACATTCATCAGAAAATGCATAAGAAAAAGACACGAACTTTTTTGTTACATTTTGTTTTTATGTAACACAAATTGCTGGAGGATGGCTCCAGTAGAATGAAATGGGAAGGAAGAAAACATAACAAATATGATGATTGCATGTACAAATGCCTATTCTTCTAAGAAATCATTTCAAAGCAAATGTCGGTCAAAATTTGTACTGCTGTTACTGCTACTCTGATGTTAAAAATATATTAAGTGTGTGGGTGATTTATATCAATTGTGAAACAAAGTTATGAATTTTATAGGTAAATGCCGATAAAACAATGTTTTTTTGTTAAATGTTATTGAATCTCAAAAAGGTCATCTCCAAAATCGTGCTGGTGGTTAGTGCATCTTGAAAGTAACAATGTAACAAAAGAGGCGTAGCGTAGGTGGCTGATTGGGAGAAAAAAGAAGCACGTTTAAGTATGTTGGGAAAGAAATGCATGATTTTCTTTTGTGCAAATCATTTTTGTTCATATTTCTTGGAGAACGTGTTAGAGCAACGCCTCCAGTTGTAGAAGAAGAGAAAAGAAGAACGACGAAGAAAATAGGGAAGTTAACTTTTTAAAAGAGGAAAAGCTTAATTTTTTATATTCTGCTTCTGTCTCTCCTGGTACTCATTTGTATTTTTAAAAGTTATAAACGCGCTATTATAACGGCATAATTTACCTGTCATGAACACAAAATGCATAAAAATATATAAAAGGAGAAAAGTAATTTTCATTTTTATTCACAAAGCTTATACTCCACACAGGAATTGTTTTTGCAGTCTAACCTTTTTGCTTCCTTTCTTTATGCTGTGTGGCATTTTACCTTGGTCTCATTTTATTCATTCATTCATTTCGGTTTTATAACAGCAACTCATCCACCATGACAGATTTTTGTTTTAAAAAAGTTTTCAACGAAAAAAAAAATATATATAGAAAAATGTGGAAGCCGGTCTGTGTGTGACTGTGGATCTTTCTCTTGAAAGACATGAAACTCGGCAGTAGACGAGTTGACGATCAGCATTGATGACATTAATTTGTAAAGTTGCTAGAGAGAGAAAAAGAGAGAGCGAGGCACGAAGGGAGAGACGGATAACTTTGATTGTTTCCTCAGAATAAATTAGAAGGAAAAGAAAGAAAAGTAGAATGAAGCAAGAGACAAGTAGTGGTAGTGATGGTGGCTGAGTTGACGGTTTTTACTGTGGCACCGACAGGAAAAAAAATCTTCCTTTTTTTCTTTCATAAGAGCAACGAATGATCAAGTGTACTTGGAAGCTGGAATTAATGAAGGAGTGCGTATTTGGTTATGAAGCCATGGAAAACCTGAAGAGTGGAAAATTAATTATATTTTTCCTGTGAAAAGCGCTCAATCTCATTCGCCCAGATATTTCAATGATGATATTTTTATGATGAACTGGCTATTCGGTGAATTCAATTTTTTTATGGTGATTTCGATAAATGTATTTGTTCAACTTAGTAAATAGAATTTATAATTTGTTTTTTTTCTATTTGTTAGTTTCTACATGGGATTCACTTTATGATTGCTTTATTAACGTGCATGAAGAATGTATAAGGATCTCAAGGCAATAAAAGGTACTACAGCACGCACGTGCTAAAGCAAAGCTTTTTTTGCCAATAACATGCTCATAGATCATGTCACATAACACATGTTGTGATCCCTTGGAGGTGTGTCAAGGCGAGCCCAGAAAAGACTAACAGTTTGATGCTCTTTATACCATACTTGGAAAAAAGGAGCAAACATGTCAACTAAAAATGTGCTTATTGTGCAACATAAAATTCAATTAAAAATACATGCAACTGTCAAAAAATAAATAAAAAGGACACGTTGCGTTGCACAAAACACGCGCTTACAAAAATGAACAATGTTTTGTTTGTTACAAATTGAAAATGACAAGGTAACATTCAACAAAATATTTATAAATCAATTTATCTATGTTTGCAGTTGCTATTATTTCATTATTTATTTTTTACGATCATTGTGTTTCACTTAAATGTACATTAAGAGCACTTTTTTAAATTAACTTACACAGGAACTCCAAACTAAAAAGAATAACAGTACTTTACCTAAGGTAGAAAAACTATCACATCATCGCAAATTGTTCTACAAAAGACTTCTTCCTTTTTAAGAGAAAGCAAAGGAAAAATGTACTTCCTTCCTTTTCTGTAAAAGGTAGGTGGAGAAGAAAACTCAATTTACTTTATGAAAGGAAGAATACCTACAACGTCACTGACTCCGTCATTGTAGCGAAATGTTTAGTACACATACCATAGAAGTTTACGGGCTAAGTAACTATTTTATTGCTGCAGTATATTTGCATAATAGATCAGCAAATTGGTTTACTGCCAATTGGCCAAATTACATCCATTTTACTTTATGTTACATATTACGTACATTCAGATGAACTTGTAACTGACGAATTCAAGATTCGGTGTACTTGATGAACTTTCGGTTTTACTTTACTTAGGTATACAAGCTTGCTAAACAAAGTAGTGTACACATTTTCTGTTAGCTCGCGTTACTGTATTGATCAACAATTAAAAGCTTTTACGGTAAACTAATTATGCTCAAATTGTGCTTCGAGCTCTTGACACCCACCTCCATACATATATTTACTGTAACTGTTACTGTTACATATATTTATGCATGTCATGGCATTATGTTTATTCAAATATTTTTCCCGATATTACTGTAAGCATGAAAAGTGTTTGGTGTAGTACAATGACTTCCGATCAAATGGTCATGTGATATCATGGCCAATGCACTAGCTGACATGCCGCATTTTCCCCAAAGAATATAGGTTTGACTGTGTAATAGTCTGATATGCATTCTTTTCTGTTTGTTACCGTTAGTTCTTTCCGTTGGACGACTCGCGTTTCCGGTATGAGTTTTCTTTGAGTCGTCCACTTATACTCGGATATTTTATCTTTTTTCACCCGTCATGTTTCCCTAATACTAACATATAGCATTATGGTTAAAACCACTGCTGTACCAAGTTTTACAAGCCCACCAGGAATATTTCAACAGTACTCACTGCTGCAGTAGTGGTTTTTCTTTAAGATGTTCATGAACTCAAATAAAGAAAAGTTTGTTGAAACTCAGCTATTCTTCTCAGTTACATACTGACTTCAAAACGACAAGGAAGAAGAAGGATAGACGAATATGCATACAAGCATGAATAAAAATGCAGAAAAAGGAAGTTAAAACTTGTATCCTCTTTTTTTAAGCAGTGGTAGTAAACAAGAATGACTACGTTTAGGAAAGTGACTTGACTCTAACTACAAATACCTTTCTTTTATGAAAAAGCTGTAAGTTCACTTCATCCCATCACATAACAAAAGCTTCGACTTGGCAGTATTATTAACAGTCAGTCAGTCAAGTCGGTATGTATAGCAACTATTCACGGCATGACATAACATCGCATCACCAGAGGTACGCATATTTTATCGAGCGTGACACAATAAATGCTAACGTAAGATGTAGTTGCAGCTTTGTAGTAGGAGAATATCAGCGTCAATGTGCTTTTATGATTTTATGTTTTATGGACATGCTTTTTTCCTTCTGCTTAGAGACGAGCCACTTTTCATTTCTCAGTTTGAGAAAAAACAGGGTATCCTCAGCTTAGAGTACAGACTAGATACATGGTTCCTTGTTGGAAAATCTTCCTTTTTACCATACAACAAGCTCCATTACATCAAGTACTACCACAGACATTATCATTCATGCATTCCAAACACCGCCACACAGCACATCATACAAGAAGACAGCATTTTTTTGGTTTTCTTCTTTCCATTTGTGGCTGTTGACCGAAAAATGTGATGTAACAACAACAACCTCAAATGGACCAAGGAGACTAGGTTATTGTGGTAAAAACCAGGGTAAATCATATTATCTTTTGTCGTCTTGAGTAGTGAACATTTTTAATGAAAACTTTGCATTGCAATATGCCTGGAAGAATAGTAATATAAATGATAAATTTGACATTTTCCATACAACTGCTACTAGTTACACATATGCTTGCAGTCTTTGTATTTGCCGTTTCGCAAAACTGAACGAACTAAAATGAGGAAAGCGAAATATTGCACAGCAACTTTTTTTAACGGTTTGCATAAATAAATGTGAAAGATATTATATCAATCCCATAGCGATATGCGGGTAATTAAGCACTTAACTAATGTAATTTAATGCTTCGATTTGGTAGAAGTAGGCGTGAAAGTAGCGATAAAATTGAAATGGCAATTTGGAAAGTGTATTAGTTTAAGTATAAAATAAAATTCTGGGGGAAAATATATTGTTGCTGGTAGCAAATTTTCATACATTCTGTTTAAATAATAAACTTTGTCGTTTTTGGATTGTGAGTGAAGGAAGGTGTGTCTGTCCCTGTTTGAATAAACTGTGGGTGTAACTTAATCTGAAACTCGGATTTAATGTCCCAATTTTGTAATGTCATACTTTATTTTATGCAGTGCAAACCTTGTTCCACAAACAAGGATTTTTTTCTTGGGCCATCATTGTCGCTGAATTTAATATAAGTCGAATGTGTTGACAGATAAATGTTACTTAAAACAGGAAAATATTTTCTTTGATCTACAAGTATAAAGTTAATTTTGACCTGATGACAGAACTGACTGAAGCCATAATAGCATGTGCAAATTCATATATTCTTGCTTATCATTAGGCTCACAATGAGTAGTCACTCCGGGGTAATATTATAAGCCCAAATTTATTTCAGCCCACAATTTGACGGATAAAAAGAATGTATAAAATGATGAAGTGATACAATAGTGATGGCTGTATAAACATTCTATCGGGAAAAGGAAGGCCATGACATGACGTTTAAATGTGATGTGAGGTTTAAGTCAAACTAAACTTGCAGTACAAAAATCTTTAGTAACTATGGGACATTCTGTGACAATTTCATTATCAGTGATCTTCAAATAAAATAGGTTAAAAGCCTTGGCTCCAGCTGAAACCATCCTCTGTACTATCCTTGACGTAACTACAAAAATTCTCTCGTATTATCATCATTTTTAGGCATTAATGGAAAAAGTAGTAGAAGTCAAGGATGTAATATGATATTGGATCAAAAACTTAGCTTAAGCTACTAATCCAAAATTTGTTGTTAAACCTTTTATTTTTACTAACGAGCTTCCAGCTTTTTTTGGACTAGAAGCCGACAGTAAGCTAACACCTAATCTCTGTGAGATAACCCAATTATGCTTTATAAAGAATGTGACTTCGTTTTCAGTTAACAGTAGTACCCTGGTAATAGAATAAATAATTTAATTGGTAATTCACACTACATTACCTACATTTGTATGCCTTAACAACCTAATGAAGCATGAGAGATTTAAATATTGTATGAGGAATCAGAAGAATGCATGCATTTTCAAGAATGTATTTGTCTATTTAAAATATTAAATAGAGTCATTTCCATTGCTTAAAACTGAACATATTTTTTTATCCATTCTGGCATGGAGTGATGCGTATGAAAAACCTGGCGCTTGTTCCCAGCTATCTGCCAAATACAAGTTTTATGCATTTTAGTCAGTTCACAAGTTGTAAATGAACATTTTTACGATTTCCGTTTAACCATCTAATTTGTATTGTAACATCACCGCCTCTATTATTTTCATCATCATTGTCACGAAAGCAGAACAACAAGCATTACAGCACATTAGTAATAAGAGAGAGAAAAAAATACTTAAACTTGTTTGACTATGTGACTGGAGCAGTAGTACAAAAGCAAACTGTCATAAACTACCAAATAAAGATAACTGGAAGAGAAGTAAAAAGAAAAGCAAAAACATAAGCATATAATTGCCGTCATTCTTGTCGTTAGCATTCGAGAAAATAAACCATAAAAATAACACGGATACTATTACGACCACTATAACTTTTGCTGCTGTCTCTACCACTATTAAAAAAGCTGGACGGGAAATGTGACCGTGTGACAAAAATAAAAAAGGCTAGAATAAATGAAGTAACAGAAAAATAACATAGTTTTTTGTCCATACTTTTTCTGAGTCTACGACAGGGGCGTCAGCGATAAAGTCTATCACGACCAAGTCTACCAAAATAGTCTACGAACGATAAAGTCTACCGCGACTAATGATACTTAAGTGCGACATTTAATACTTGAAACGACAAATGATACTTGTGGTAATCCCTGATACGACAATGTATACTTTTGTAAATAAATAAATAATTTCATACAAGATATGATGCTTTTAACTATGATACATGCATTTTTATGATACAAATGAATACCATCAGTCAGGTAAGGAATGAGCAAACTTCGTCTGCTCTGATAATCGTTTATAATTCGCAAAAATATGGTACAAAAAGCTGTTCAGTGCAGTTGCACTTGTTTGTCTACTTACATGAAGACCAATTAGTTTTTTTGAATATTTCCATTTTTAGTTTTCATCCAACAAGCACATGTTCCTGTTTGTCTTTTATAAATTTTTCTAAAATATTTATCTCGAATTTTGCCGAAATATTTTCCCCCGGATATTTCTGGGAACGTTTATTTATATAATTTTAAATGTTCTAAAACTCGAAACTTTGAAGAACTTTTACTT
>JAQIWN010001857.1:0-18366 GCA_034699025.1 Entomobrya cf. arborea Gr-Col-00668
TTGTTTTGTTAAGTAAGGATTAAGACTAAGAAGAGAGAGCACATGAGTCAGTTTTTAGTATCGACGAACCTAGCCTGGACTCCATCATCATCGTCGACACGTATTTTATGCATAAAAAGATAAAATACAACATTAAATGTACTACAATACAACTGCATACTTAATTCTTTTAGTTGTGGTGTTCATGCCGACTGCCGACTCGTACAAGACAAGTCATTTTATAAGTTTCAGGTTAGTTAATTGTGAGAAAAAAGTCGGAAAGTAAGACACGGACCATTCCACAAGTTCAAACGAATCTAGCCACTTGTTATCAAATAAAAGAAAAACTATTATATTTTATGTTTCGTTTCGGGGGATTGGATAAAATAAAACACAGGATGTATCATACATTTATTTGTGTGACATGACATGAAGTCAGTTGAGTACAATAAGTACAAACAGTGATACTTTATAGATTCATCCGACCATTTTTTTAGTTCATTTCTGTGGATAAATAAAGCATAGATTTTTTTTAGATTTGTGACTAAAGTTTTAAGTAGACTACTTAATTTTGTTAGCTTGGAAACCAGAGGAGAAAGTGTGGACACATTTAAAAATGAAATTTAAAACTTTGTTTCAACGACGGTCCAATAATTCAAGCGTGGCGGATTCTGATCCACTGTCCACGACAACAAAGAGGAAAAAGAAGGAAACAAAGAGTTTGACTACAACGATTAAATCTGCAGGTACGACCACTACGACGACGACAAATACACGCATGACAGTTGCAGTTGCAGCCAAGAAGGAAAAATGTGCTTCTTGTTCAGAGGCAGCAGCAGAGGTCCTGCCTAACGTGGCCTTTCATCATCGTCAACCGCAACCGGATGACAATTTTGATTGTCTACTTTTTAGATGCGAAAATTGTGGGTAAGTACTTTTATGTCATATGATTATTTCATATTTTTATGCATGTTTCAATGTACAAATTATGTGGGGCTATGTAGTATCCTCTGTTTACATTTTTGTTGGTTAATTGTCATTCCGCCTGTATAAAATGTTAGTTTTCGCGGTGGTTGATGTTGACAGTTGACATTGAAACTATTGTTTTCATATTAGTTATCTGTTTCTCATGTTTTTACGCAATTGATTTTATTAAACAGAGGGCGTGAAAATTTTAAGAGCTCTGGGGCAGATATTACAGACGTTGTAAATATGAAGTTGGATTCTCCATCGAATGGCGAGGGAACAAGTGAAACTGTGGTGAGTAACGTTTGACGACGTGAGACGTTTGATTTTCAAAAAAAAACTTTAACTTGTCATAATTAGTTTGTAATGGTTTGGTTTGTACGGACATTGTCATTAAGGCCATTTTATAAATTAATTGTTCCAAACAGGATTCTGAGGACTATAAAATGCTCTTTCAAAAAGCACAAAGCAGGATTAAAGAACTCACTGATGAATTGAAGAAGGTCACGGAAGATAACGAGAAAAAGGATAAAGACATGTAATTGTTTAAGTGCGATTAGAGGTTATTTCTTGATGAAAGAAGAAAACAAAAATTGTAATTTTTGGTTTCAGGAAAGATATGCATCATGATTTCCTACTGTGCATAAGAGGTGCTGAGAGATTCAGGCAGGAAGCAGAGGAGAGATCCTCGAAGCTTCAGTGTAAAGTTGTCAGGCTTGAGCAAGAAATCATGGAGCTCAAAAAAGCCCAGTATATTGATGTTGGAGCAACTAACAACTCTATCCATAACGATGCAAAACATTTAGAAGCAGCTCTAATCATCGAAACTGTCCCTGGGTCCCCACCTACATATCGGGAAGCCATTACAGAAGCAAAGCAGCCCTCTTCTGATGGATCTGTATTGCTAATGGAAGATAAAGGTTATTACTATTACGGTTTTTTATTTTTTCGTCAACATAAACGAACATTCGCTAAAATGTCTAATTTAATTTTCATATAGATTCCAAAAAGGTAGAAGATGTACTTAACAAGAGTTTAAACGATCGCCGAAGAGAAAAATTGTATATTCTACGGAAGAAATTTGGAGGATCAGTGAGAAATGGCGTTCTGAATTGGTGCAAAGAGGTCACTCAAGGTTATCAGGGGCTAGAGCTTACTAATTTTAGTTCATCATGGACTGATGGTTTAGCCTTTGCAGCATTGATTCACAGTGTAGTTCCTGGAGAATATGATTATAACGAACTAAGCCCTTCTTGTCCCGTTGCCAATTATGAAGTCGCACTTAAGGCTGCTGAGAAGCTTGGCATTCCTGCCAAACTCGTAAGTAATATTGCTACACAGACTTCGATTTTTTTAAATTTGGTGATTTCTATAAAAGTTTTATTTCCACAAATTAATTGCTTTCATTATTTAATTACACGGTCTTAAGGATGTCTTGAAGATAATTTCATGCGAGCATCCACCCTGGGAGCAAATATTTACCTATGCCACTGAAGTCTACCTGGCCGTAACTCAATAAATCTGAATAGTCATTGCAATTAGTATTTTACATTTTGTCGATACCATACACTTTAATACTTTTGATAAATCTTGAGTCATATGAAATTTTCAAGTCACTACAGAGCATTTGTGTAATAATAATATTTACGCATCTCGAAATTACACTCTAAGTAATACGAATTTAAATACAGAACTGATTATTATGTATGTGCCCTATATCCTGTATTTATTTAAGCGAAACGTTTTAGTATACAGTTTAGCTATTATTTAGTTTATATTTATTTAACTTACATCAAATCATTTAGAACTTACTATGTTGTTTTCCTATGAAGTCGAATAAAGTTTTTTAGGATTGTTGTTTATGAATGTTTCCGACTGATTTTGTCTAAAATGAAATGAATTAATACTAGTTTGTGTAGATGTACTGCCCACCATATTATGTCACCTAATGTATGAATGGTTCCTAACAGATGTATAATGCATAACAATACATGTATGGGTACATGACACACTCATCAATCATCATCTAATTACAATAAATATTTCCGTTTTACATGATAAAACAGATCAATCGCGCACAAAAGTCACATTAACGCTCTTCAAATGCCGATTCATATATTGTACAATTTTATTATTACTACTATCTTATATTTTTTTCGTCAACATGATTTAGTCAATTTGCAATTTATTTACTTGTTAACAAACTTTTCTCCAACCTCGATGTTCTTCTTAAGTTCAGGCAATGCCTTCTGGAGGAGTTCTTGTTCAAAAGCACTGAGCTTTCCAAGACCAAGATTCTTCTCAACTCCATTGGGCTGTAAACAGAAAAACCGATTTGAATATTTTAAAAATTCTTGGAGCCCACAAATAAAGCACGTTATATAATATGAATGCGACACTTACCCCTAGCACGAGGGGAGTTGCAAAATAAGTTGCTTCTGTGACATCAGATTTAACATATGCACATTCAATGACCCCTTGTTCACCCTTCATTGCTCGAAGAATTGAGAAAGCAAAACGGGCACCTGCGTATGCCATAGATAATGTTGCAGATCCAGCTCCTGCTTTAGCTTTTACGACTTCAGTACCGGCTTCCTATACAAAAAACTTGTGTTACACCCCATTGTAATGGACAATTTAGATACACATAATATGCATATGCCATATTTTTTTTGATTCACTTGAATGCGTTCGGTGAGAGCTTTCAGTTGATCTTGGGGAAACTGGACAGCTGGTTTGCACTGAGAGATAAGTGGAATAATAGTGACACCAGAGTGACCGCCGATGACGGGGCAGTTAACTTGGGAGGGATCCAAGCCCTGGACAAACGTAAAATTATAATATAAAAAGATTATGATGAATATATTCATATCAATTAACAAGAATAACAAATCTCTTCTTTAAAAAATATGTTACCTTAGCATCAGCAATGAAGGTATTTGCTCTAACAACATCTAAGGTTGATACACCGAAAACACGCTTGGGGTCGTATGCGCCAGCTTTCTTCAAAACTTCTGAGGCAATGGGAACTGTGCTATTAACCTATTTTAGTTTTTTACACATTAATTTTTTACTGGTTGGTAAATGGAAATTTTTTTACACGTATACAATCTTACTGGGTTGGAGATGATTCCTATGAGGGCCTTAGGACAGACCTCAGCACACGCCTGTGCTAAATCTCTGACAATAGACGCATTTGTGTTGAAAAGGTCATCACGGGTCATTCCCGGTTTCCTGGGAACACCAGCAGGGATAATAACAAGTTCAACTCCCTTTAAAGAGTCCCTGAGCTGTTCAGCCCCGACGTAACCTTTTACTTTGCATCTTGTCTCGATATGGCTAAGGTCAGCAGCCACTCCCGGCGTATGAACAATATCGTAAAGATTAAGTTCACTGATGAGAGACGAGTGCTTCAAAAGGAGGGACAGAGGTTGTCCAATTCCACCACTCGCTCCCATAACAGCGACTTTACTGTTACGCTACAAGACCAAAACAAAAATAAACATTTCTTTTAAATCCTAAATAATTCCTCTCTTTTAAAACAAATATAAATATTCCATCTGAAATTAATCATCTTACAGCGGCTGTCGTAGAAAGATTTTTAACTCCATGGTTAACAAACTGGGCGGAGACGCCGGACCTTGCAATTCTGGAAAACATATTTCTTCAACAGATGGAATAATCTTAAGAATTATTGCACAATTTTAATATTTTCTCTGATCTCTCAGGAATTTCTCAAAATGACCGACCAAACTTGGATATAATGCAAAATGCAATATATATAGTTGGATACGTGCTGCCTTGTTCAAGTTCAGCTGGAAAGTGAGCCGCACACTATTTGTCGTTAGGCACAACTAGCTTAGGAATGCATGTACTGCACTACCACACCACTACACATCGACACACACCACAAGGCATGTCAGTTGGGGAGCAAGCATTGGATCCAATGCTCAAAGCACAAGATTTAATGCTTCCAGATAGCATACCAAAATAGTTGGATTTATAAATTTGAAATTGGTGAGAGTGAGAAGGAAGAAAATGCTAATTTCGATTAATTAAATATAATGGACCTTTGTCAGTTCATAATTTTGACGTTGCAATTTTCCCTAATATTCAATTAAAATCAGTAAAATCCATTGCATTATTTGATTGACGAAATACAAGACGACATAGAGGATGTTTAATGATTGACTATTGAAGTCATTAGATCCAATGTTTTTAGAGTAGCATTAAATTCAAAGCTTAAGATAATAGTTACAATACTTGATCCCCAACTGTACTTAAGTAAGTTAGTTCATAGAAGTTTTGTGCATGAAATAACTACCTTAGCCTCATCCTTCCTCTACGCCTTCTTCCATTTCTTCAGTACTTTTAGTCTCTACACATGTTCCCGATATAGCGGCAGCGTGTCTTGTGATCGGACGCCACCACAGTACTCACCTGTGTATTTCGCAGACCATCATGTGCATGAAATGAAGTATGTACATTGTACATTCGTAAAAGTCAATGGGAACAGTAAAAAAATATATGCGAAATTGTTAGCCGGCGAAGCCGAGTCCTCACGATTATGATCACTATAGTTTAAATAGGTTCCAATTCGGTTGGAGTATTATTTTTGTACATAGGTTTGCTTGTCAAAGATGATATGATAATATTGAAATATGGCTATTTTCATGTATATCACTAAATTCTTACAACTACTTTCCTTAATATCGACCACAAAAATGGGAACCTCATTTATGAAGTACATCAGTCCGTAGATTTAAAATATTTTTTTAATGAAGGTGAGGATGTAGTTTAACATGGAGACTTACACATTAATGATGAATTTCAAAACATGTAGGTCACATACTTTTTAAGAAAATGAAGTACTGTTTGCTGTTAAATAGTAGTCTGAGTAAAATTAATTACATGCCAATTTTTCTATAGATTGGTGCATAATGTAGTAGTACGATTGACTTGCCTACTCACAGCAGCACCAGCAAAAATTACATATTTACATGATCATTATGCTGACATGTGGCTTTGGCTTGACTTGTAGAACTTGTAAAGAGACACATGACGTGGTACATTCCGCGTCACACACATTAAGCATCATGTGAAAAAGAGAGTTGTATGGTATGCCGAATCGAAAGCGAGCTTGAAGAGTGGAAACTGATGACCTTGTACTTGCCCTGCGCGAGCTATAAAGTAGACAATCTACGCTGACCAAGTATATCCAGCAAAGAAAAACCACGATATTTCTATAATACAAATGGCATACTGCCTGACGATGAGATATCTTTTATCATGCAAGTGGAACAAGATAAAAAGATAAAACTGATTTTATAATTGCAAATATAGGTTAAAAAGCACTAATTAGATTAACATGTTAAGATATAGCTATAAATAAGATATGAGTAGCCGGAAAGTATGCTCATGCTCAAGATTTCGAAGCCAATTAGTTGAAAGAGTTGCTTCATTTAGTATTACCTTGTTGCTTTCCGTACGTCGTATCCCGGTTTTTGTCAACTGAAATTTCTTAAAAAACATTGATCTACGTTAAGATTTATAAGTGAGTACGTTAAAAGCAATACAGTTTTAAAAAGTTAAAGGATTAATTAGCTTTTACTTACAATTTATGTGCTACGCAATCTCAACGGACAAAACAACAGAATTGAAATTGGGGCAATGTGAGAGCACACCAATTACCCATAACTCCATTTACTTTGGGTGAATTTTATTTGCATTCGTTTAATTTGTTCAGGATTTATACTTCCTATGCATGAGTCTATATCATCTTTTGATGCAATTCAACAATAAAACCTCCAAGTGGAATTTGAAAAAAAATCTTGCCAATTCTACACTCACTGTGTAGAAATATGCAGGGAAACACTCAAAATCAATGTTATTTCACTATACACCTCATACAGAAGTGCATACGTATGTAGTTGAGCCTTTAAGAACAATATAATTAGCGTAAAAATATGCTTTATTTCTAAAAAAAATTGGTATATAACGCAAATTATTTTGAAACTGGTTTTCAATTTGTATGAAAATATAAAACAAATATTTGATATATGGTCATCTCTTCATTTTTTTCAACTCCTCATACCTGGCTTGATCCCCATCAGACAACGAAGGCTGAGCACGAGAAATGGCAGTTTGAAAGTCAGGTTTACTGACTAGTACCCCGGTGTCAGGGATTTCATCATAATTTTGTAAATCTAAAGTTTAATGAATTGTTTACGTTTATAAAAAGTAATTGTCATTTTAAATGTCTAAAATTAGTTTGGTATATATTATATTACCATCTTGGACCTCTGCAATGTTGGAGATTTGTCGCTCCACAGCGATCATGTAAGCATCAGAGCAGAGAGAATACATGTCTGCACCTGTCATCCCATTTGGAAGCATTGAAGCAATGTTCGCCAAATCGACGTCATCACTGAATTGAAACCTTTAAAAATAAAGATGAACTTTAGATTTTATTGAATTCCAAAAAAATCTTTCTTAATTTAACAAACATACTTTCTTGTGAGGGCTTTCAAAATGCTGGTTTTAGAATCGACGTCTTGATTGATTCCCACGTACAGCAATTTGTCGAATCTAATATTAATAGTAATAGTTAATATATTAACGCATCGTATACGTTTATGTGTGCTCAAGTCCTTTTCAAATTCAATAAATCCATTACCGTCCAGGCCTAAGCAATGCAGGATCTATCAGATCCGGTCGATTTGTGGCACCAATAATGAAGACGCCTGGAGTACTGTGTGTTCCATCAAGCTCGGCCAATATTTGAGATACAACACTAAAATACCAACATAGTGTTGCATTAAAGTACCATTTCAAACAATTAGTATATTCTAATTTAAATATATTCGCAAGTAGTGCATACCGATCCATTACTCCTCCAGAATCCCCGGCACGTCCTCTGTTAGGAGCTAAGGCATCCAATTCGTCGAAAAATATTATGCAAGGTGATGCGTTTCGGGCTTTCGTGAACACTATAATGACAAATATTACCAATTAACATAAAAGTACAGGAAGCATGATTTCCTAAGAAGTTTTTCTAAATATGTTACGCACCATCTCGAACGTTCTGCTCGCTTTGTCCAACGTACATATTCAATAGCTCAGGACCCTTTACGCTAAGAAAACTTAATTTGAACTCAGTTGCAACTGCTTTTGCAACTAAAGTCTTTCCAGTTCCTGGAGGACCATACAGCAAAATCCCTGTAAAGTGCAAATCAAAATGTGTTCAGTGCTAAACCTTACTAGCATATTTTTGACGTATAAAGAAAATTTTGAAAATGTAACTACCAGATCTCCGTATTCCAGCAGCAAACAAATGTGGATATTCTAGCGGCAACCTAACAGAATTGATTAGTTCTAATTTTACTTCTTCCATTCCTCCAATATCCTCCCAGTGAACCTTAGGAATTTCTACTGCACTGGCAGCCTTCTTTAAAATTTCGTCAATGATCGTCAGTCCGTAGTCCAAGTCGTTTGTATTGATTGTAAGACTATCCACTCTGCTGGCAGGATCAGATGCTGTTATTCGACTAAATGCATGCCTTATAATCCCCGACATCAGTGCCTTTAAATCTCCAAAACTTCTTTTCATTCCTTCACAGTTTTCTTTAGCCCACGTTTCTAAATTGGTCCCATCCTCTAAATCAATCTCTGCTCTTTCCATAAACCATCTTAAGGTTTCCTCAGTTTCACTGATGGAGTTTATAACTGATGGCAGCTCTAATCTATAAAGAAAGTTCTGAATAACAGAAGGAACTAACTGTTGGGGGCAATGTGTAGATCCAACCATAATTACTGCAGTAGAAGTCATGGGGTTGAGGCCTGTGGTAGGAGTAGTAGATAAACAGGATAAATCATGAAGAAATTCTTTAAAGGCCAATATCGCTCTTTTATCTTCATTGCCATCTTTGTCTTTTCCGATGAGCTGAAAATTTTCAAATAAAATACACAGTTGAAACGTGAATTCATAAAAAGCAAGCTACAATCCTAAACTGATTTAATTTTTAATAGAGAGAATGTTAACTTACATGTAAATTTTTTATGTACACCAATGCGGGGCACATTGAACTTTTAATCTGATCAAACATCGCCCGGAATTTGCCCTCCGTGTAGGCACTAGTGTCTCCAGTTAAAGTCACTCCATTTATAAAATGAAAGTTGAATCCATAATCAGCTGCCACAGTTTTACAAACGGTCGTTTTCCCACTGCCAATTGGTCCATGAACAAGAAAATTGGGCCAAAAATAGGCCTTGTTGTCGCTATTATCGTCCGACTTGACATAACTGGACGTGGATACCAAGGCATGGGAGATCCAATCACACAATTGAGAATAATAATTCTCCAAGCAGGGTGGAAGCAGTCTAATAATTTTATCCAAATCTGGTTTCACATGAAACAGATTATGCAACTCCTGCGTATTGACTACAAGTTGAGTTAAATCAGAGGAGATTCTAAACAGTGTATTACAATTAGTATCCTCCGATTTATCATTAATTTGAGTTACAACTAAATCCAAAGTTGCGTTATCATTATGAATGGGAAAAGAAATTACGTCGCCCACGCAAAGATATTTGTCGTTAAGTAGAAATGCATCACGAATTAAAATGTCACATTCACTTTCCAAAATTTCATACAAACATTTCAATCTAGTCAACTGCACAGATTTCGCATGAATTGGTGAAAAGCATAAACTTTCATTTGTCAAGTTTATTGCAGGGTTAGTGACTAAGGGTTTCAGTTGAAGTTTTGGAATGGGTGCATACGGTGGAATGTTTAAGGTTCTCCGCAAGTTGTACTCTGTAACCGAATTAATTACAATATTTTCCAGATTCCTTTGTTCCCTTTGCTGGGGTAGTGGCAAAATTTGGCACGTGAAGGAATGTTCGTGTAAACTTCCACAAATATCCTTCTTTTTATGATAGACACCGGAAACATCACACAAATTCACCCACTGGCCTGGCCCAATAATTAATTTCGATAACACCTTATCTCCAACCCAAACTACTCTGTCAGGATCTATTTGCTTTCTATCAAGCTTTAAATTTGTACAGATTTTTTCCAAATATTCTTCAGTGTCAACGCCAAAATTACTAACACAGCAAGTAAATCTTAAATTGGATAACTGCCGTTGGCAGGAAAGCACATGAGCAAATGTTGTAAATGCACTTTGAAATGTCTTTATAACATCAGGAGGAGCAGGGCTCAATGCAAGTTGAATCACAAATGGCAGATTTAATTTAGAACTCATCTGCAATTCCTTCTTATCTAATTTTGATGACCTTTTAGATGGACACACTTGACCTTTCGCAGCTACCTCCATTATTCTGAATAAACAGTGAATACTACACTGCAAACTATTTCTGTACACAAAAGTTAATCATAATAGCATGGAACTGTAACATTTCGTTAGGATGAAATAAAAAAACAATGAAATGGCAACCACATGCACATGACACCGGTTCAGTCAGCTGAGAATGTGTACCAAAAAACATTCAAGATGTGCCTTTTAGCATGCTCGTTAAGATGAGCATTGAAAATCTTCTTCGCTCAAAATCTAAAATCACTTATTTGTCAGCTGCCTTCTAAGCTAAAGCACGTGTTCCACTTGTTTTGGTTGTTGTTTTGTGACAGTCAAATTGTGCGTGCCTTAAAAGTAAAAAGCCTTAGTATTTTTTTGTGCGAAGATGATAAGGACAGTTTTTGTAGTTATTAGCTTAATTACTGTAAAAATGCCTGACTATAGGTTGTACTAATTTAATTGTTATATATTTGGACCTTAGGAGGATTGGCAGTTAGTAATAGTCAATTGAGTTTGCAGGAAGTGCTAGTTAATAATTTTTCGTTTACACTTTAAAACTACTTGGTGGCCATGGAGTTAAGTTGGTCAACGTTGAAGTCGGGAGTTAATCCTGCTATACTGAAAACGATTGCTGATCTCGGGTTTGACAAAATGACTCCTGTGCAGGTACTGTGACGGATTTATTTCAGCATGCATGTTATTTTTTAATCAGTTTTCATCATGATTTTTTAAATGTAAGTATGATTGATCTGATGCATTTATATTGTCTTTCAGGCAGCATGTATTCCAGCCATGTTAAGTTATAAGGATGTAGCTGCTGAAGCCGTTACTGGTAGTGGCAAAACAATGGCATTTCTTGTTCCTTTGCTGCAAATTCTCTTGGTAAGTTTATGATATTATTGGCATTTGATTTAAATAGTCACATTAAAAAATTAAATAATGGCAACTGGCATACGTAAATGAATTGTTCACTATTGTTTTTACAGAGAAAAGAGGCAAAGTGGAAGAAAACGGAGGTTGGCGCTGTTATAATTGCTCCAACACGTGAGCTAGCTTCGCAGATTAGCGAAGTTTTGCAAAAGTTCCTACAGAACCTGCCACAATTGACTTATGCGTGTTATATTGGTGGAACTTCAGTGCAGGATGATCTTGATAAATTCAATGAAAATGGGGCGAATATCATTATCGCCACACCAGGCCGCCTTGAAGACTTGCTACTTCATCGTGAAAGTTCTAGCCTTCCTGTAGCTCTCAAATATTTGGTTAGTTTAGTGCAATCATATTACTCAAATCTGTACTGAAGTATGCTTGAATTCTGAGATCATAGTAAAATATTTTAATTGGTTTCACGTTTCAGGAAGTACTGATTCTTGATGAGGCTGACTGTTTGCTCAGTCTTGGTTTTGAAAAGAGCTTGAACTCAATTTTGCAAATTATTCCGAAGCAAAGACGAACAGGTCTTTTTTCGGCTACTCAAACTACGGAGGTGATGAAATTAATCAGGGCTGGTCTTCGTAACCCAGTATCTGTTGTTGTCAGAGATAAAAATCAGCGCACACGACAACCTGCATCATTAGAAAATTTCTATTGGATTGTAGAAACAGACAGAAAACTACAAGCTCTGATGACTTTCGTGAGAAAATATTCAAATGAGAAGATTCTCATCTTCTTTTCTACTTGTGCTTGTGTAGACTATTTTTCCCTTTTACTGAAACAGTACGTAGAATTTTATATTGTGATCACTAATCTTGTAATTCAGTGATACGTAACTGAAACTAATGAAACTTAAAATATTTGTTGTAGGTTTATAAAGGGAAGAGATATATCAGCAATACATGGAAAGATGAAGGAAAAAGCGCGCGTTTTGGTGTTCGAAAAATTTAGAAATTCTCAGAAAGGTAATGCTAAATGTTTTCAGACGAAATAAACTGACAGTTCGTTGGTAGTGGTTGGTTTAGTTATGATTATTATGTCACATTTTAGGCGTTCTCTGTTGCACGGATGTGATGGCTCGAGGTATTGATATTACCAAAAAGATACATTGGGTTATTCAGTTTGATCCACCGTCAAATGCGGCTGCTTTTATTCATCGATCTGGACGGACTGCAAGATGTGGCGAGGAAGGAAAGGCGATTCTATTTCTACAGCCATCTGAAACTGAATACGTAAAATTTATTGAGATTAATCAGAAGGTAAAAGAGCTGTTACTTAAGTTTGCATAGCATAGATGGCTTCCGTGATAGTCAGATTAGTTGGAAATTAATGACAAATCGTATACATTTTTCTTAACTTTTATCCAGGTTCATCTTGAACCGTTCGATTTTCAAGATCGTGTTAACAACAGCGCACAGTTACGTACCCAAATTCAAAAATTGCAACTCAAGGATAGAGCAGTTTATGACAAAGCAGTAAGAGCTTTTGTATCGTACTTTAAAGCTTATTCTAAGTACGAGTGTAGTTTAATATTGCGTATTAAAGGTAAGATGGTCAATATATACAATATATGCGCTTAAAGTAATTTGTAATATGAAATTGATAATTCTGTAGACAATAATAACTAATGAAACTACTTTATTAATTCGCAGATCTTGAACTTGGCAAACTTGCTAATATGTATGGATTATTGAGATTTCCCAAAATGTCTGAGCTTCGTGGGAAGATACCAGACGATTTTGTAAATTACGAGTGTGAATTGAATGATATACAATACAAGTAAGTATCAATAATACATAAAAATATTATTGAAATCTCAAGCCGTAGTAGTCATGTTTGTAACCTCATGATGCAATAATTCTTTCAGGGATAAGCAAAAAGAAGAGAGTAGAAAAAGAAAATTGGAAACTTATAAGGAGACAGGAAGTTGGCCAGGCATGAAGAAAGTACGTGCAGAAAGTACTCCATGGTCGAAATCGAAAGAGAAGAACGCAAAGAAGCATGAAAAGAAAATCGCTGCAGCTCAAAGGAAAGTTGGTCGTAAAGAGTTGTCAGAAGCAGAAATTTTGTTGCTTGAGAAAGCATTTCCCGGTGGTGAAAAAGTATAAATAAACGATTCTGTTGAACAAGAAATTGTCTTAAAATGTATGTATCATTTTATATTTACGAATTTTTAATAGCTATTGTTCATGTTTTAAGACATTCTATTTCCGCAAGTAAGTTCACTTTTTTAAGCGCAACAAATTTCATGTTCCTGCCAATATTTTTAAGTTGAATGCTTAATAAACATTAAAAAATTATTATTCCTAAGCCTTAATATATTTTAAACCGTCATTTGCGAATTTGAAAATTGCAAAACCATTCCCGTTAAATTTGATTTAATGCGCATGCATGAAATTCATACAGAAAAAACTTCATGATATAAATGTACGCAAAGGTCAGTAGATCAGTAACAATGCAGAAACGGCTTTAATCTTACATTATAACTTCCAAAGGTTATATTTTTATAATTAAACAGTGCAAATAATGCAGTTAATTACTCAACCGGCCTTAGTATTGCTCATGCTGGAAGGATCTCTGGTATCCTTGTTTGTTATATCCTATAATTTTAACTTTTTCCGCAAAAAAAAGCAGTTAAAAGAGTCAAGAATAAATAATTTATGTGTGTTTCATAATTCAAAAATGAGTGGCCAGTTCTGGATATTTTAGTAAAGTTTTCCTGCAAGTTTGAAGTAGTTTGCATCACGTCACACGTGCACTTGGTGTATTTTACACGTTCTTAGTTAGCTCTTTAAATCTTGCATGCAAGAAGCATAACATTGATTTTCCCATTTTCTGTTGAGAAAATAAGTTTCTCAAGTGCAGTCGTAAATACATATGACATGACTGACAGGTGCACACCATTTCCTGAAACATACAAAATTTAAAACCTCTAATCTATGTTAGCCAATGTGCATCTAGAGTTAACATTAACTGCTCAGTGACATGGAAAACAGACATCCGCAATTTCGATGACATGGAACTACCCTCCAAAGGAAGGTCTGTGTTTGGAAATAACTGGGACAAGGATGATGATTTGTAACATTACGAAGGCGAAAAATGAGCAAAATCATTATTCAATAATGTAATTTTTGCGGTTAAATGCTAATAATCAGAAAAAAAATTGAACAGAATGATTATTCTAAATCTGAAATAAATGGCATTGACCTGCAGTTCCTTTTTGCGTATAGGCTTTACATTAAATCAACTGAAATAAAGCGAATTGGAATTAGACCATGTTTTTTCTCTCAGAATGATGGAGTCTCCGTGAGTTGTGAGATGCCGCAATGGCATTTGAATCTCTATCGACATGTTATGCGCATCCATTGCATGCTCTCGTTTTTAAGTCATACAAAACGATTTTTGTGGAATAAATTTGTCTATATCTTTCATTTAACATTATGCCATTACTGCCAAGCAGGTCAAGTTGTAGAAAATGCAACTATACCGCATGATTTTGTAGTGACTTTTAGATATCGATCATTAAGAATATCAAATATGCAAAGGATGTTTGCACGTGCGTGTATGATTTTGATTATAATATTTTAGTATAACCTGTAATAAAAAATACATACCAAGAAACAGACCTCATAAAATACCACTACAGCGACAAAAATATGGAGTACAATATTTTCCCATTTAATGACAAGGAGTTGAGTGACTCATAAAGTCATTATTGAGTTAAGTGGTGGGAACTGGGAACACATTTAGTGCACTTTGTAAATTGGGAATTTTACGAATAGGTTGCTAATAAATAAAAGAATAGAAGGCTGATGCAGATAAAATAAAGGACTGCAAATAATTTGAGCATGGATACCGTCAGAGGCGATTGTTTTTTCTTACATGGAGCAATTTAAGTTAACTCAGAATCGATGCTGATAGTATTCGGGTTAGTATTTGTAAGAAATTATACCTAAGTTTCGGTATTCGCAGGACTTGCTCGGCAATGAAAGACAGACAAATTTACTGTCGAAGTACGCTAAGTTCTGTCAAAATGAAAATATTCAAAATTCATCCAGGTACTACATATCATGTCGTAGTCGCAACACGAGATTATGTCACTACAGCAAACGGTTGGAGGATGTCAAATAAAATTAAATCCAATTTTACATTCATATAAATATTTATACTTATAAAACAAAGGTACTGAAATGCAGTATAAAATCTATCTTTTGATGGCAAAACTAGTAAATTCAGTAACCTGGATATTTTCTTTCTGATAATCCTCAAATGTTACATGATACACAAAGATATAATAGTATGATTAATACTGAATGGAAAGGGTACGCAAGGTTTATCGGTACTTTTAACTTTAAAAAAAAGTACATCAGGTCCTACTGTCTTACTATCACGTTGCATACATCTATTACAGAGCAAAATATGTTCATTTGAGAGTAACAAGGTTAAGAGTGTCGAGTGTCTGCCATGGTAGCAGTTTTTTAATCTTCAACGTGTCAAGTTTTTACACAACATTTAAAACAACGATACATGAAATAATCTTTCAGATTACCTACGTTGATGATGACATGGGCGTGCACATATTCCCTAAAAATGTTTTTTTTTCTAAATTCTCTGTCAGGAAAAACAATTTATTTTAGAATACTCTCATAATGCTGCATGCTATATATTTTAGCATTTACGTGAACACCACAGATTTGTCTTATGCATGTGCATATTAATCAGATATAGATTTTTTTGTGTCCGCTAACTGAAGTAACTGTAATTGTTGCGTGCATCAGTCGCTAAACCCCCTACCAAGTAAAACATCGACGCTGTGTTTCACGAGATCTTGTTTTTGGAGATAAGATCTTCCATTTTTTTTAACTTTCAGTTTCGGAAAAATTTTGAAATGAAAATAAAATCTCTTCTTGCTAGTTGCTAGACTGCAGACATGCAACGATGTGACCGCCACATATTATATGCAATTATACATACTTTTGTATTCACATAATAATGACAAGCGATTTACAGTTTTGAAAAATGCTCCATTTTTATTAAACTGACCACTTAAATTTGCATTAAGGTACCTCACCTATCTTATTGCATTACATCTGCACCCATTTCTCTACGCACTGAAAAGTGTTCCTGAATGAATTCTATTCCCTTCATTCAGTGCCAAGTGCCAGCACACAACTTCATTAGTTGCAAAATACGCGCATGTTGCTGAATGAATCCTTACCTGTAGAAGGGTCGATATTGTACGACGAGAGCCAAATTTTTGTGGACCTTTTTTGAATTTTACAATTCCTCAATGTGTACGTATTGCAATTTGCAATACTACCTGCATAACAACAAATGAATATTGTATGGCTCCCTCCTGTATTGTCAGGCATTCCCATCTAGTTGACATAAAAATGTACGATACTGTCTAGGAAACAATTTTCTATAATTTTTGTTGTATAATCTTTATTTTTTTCGATTTTTTTTTCATGATCATTCAAAGATATGGTACTGTGTCACTGTAATGTCATCGCACTGTGATCATTGTCAACTGCTTCTACACACTTGCAAAAATATGCATAATACTTATTTCCTGTTTATATGGGTTTCTGTTGTTAAGTAACTTGTTTTCTTGTCAAAAAATATATGTCTAGTATCCTTATTATTGCGTTATCCGTAGATATATGAAAATTTAAAATGCGCGTTTGTAATGTATGTGCATATAATATAGCGTGTGTTGGCTTTGCAGTTAAAGTCACATTTGAATTGTAGTTCTAGAACTTCTTGGTGGCCGATGGTCTAACGACAAAATAAACTTCAAAGAATTAATTTGATTTTTATTCCTAATTTTTAATAAGGAAAAGTTAATTTGCATTTATCTTTTTACAGTAATATTCTATTCTTTTAGCATTAGTGTTGAAGCATATTATATAGGTATGGTTGTGGAATTAGTGGCCATAAAAATGTTACCGCGACCGACACTTAATAATTGGTACGTTTTTAATTTATATGTAATTTATCATGCGCTTTTACTGACTCATTGTCAGATTTCCTGATTTTAATCATGAAGAATTTTTAATGAAATCATGTCACTGACAAAGGCATCCGTTAGCAAAAACTAGAAATAGTTTTATTGATCATAGTAATTAGGCACACCATCATTATTTAAGTAAACCTATTAGCAAGTTGAAAAACTTACATCTTCAACATCGATTTATAATGAGTATGGGCTCCTAAAAATAAATCGCATCATTACACGTAAATCTTTTGCTCATGAACGACTACCTTTAATTGCGAGGTTGGCTGCCAAGTACAATATAAGTAATTGCATACTTTAAATTTTATACATACATACTACTGTTTATGCCGATAAGCTTAAAATTACCACCAATTTTTTCATGAAAACATAAAAATGCAGTTAATTATTGCATAATTTTTATTTAGAAAAAAGAACGTTAATCAATGTTTTTAACAGGATCGTAAAAACTGCATGAACCTTTTTCAATCTAGACCATTAGTCATTGATGTTGTTGATGTGTAGTGTGTAGTTATTTTAGCAGCGGCAGTGTATTTTTAACAATCTGGATGAATTTTTCAACCTGGATGAACGAAATTAGTTAACACATATATTTTTCAACGTACCCTTCACCTTTTATATTATAGCAATTTAAAATTAGCCCAACCGACACATTCAGCATTATAATTAGCATATCATTATTCTACTAGTTGTTCAAACGTGATGACATCTGGTTGTTTTTGTACTTTATTGTAAAACATACCAAATTGTGTGTATAAAAAAATGAACTACGTAAACTTGTATAATCTATGAACCAATAGTTTACGTTTAATTGCTCGTCATGGAGGGACCTGCTAGATTTTTAGCATGAAAATAAGGTGGCAAACCTTTCATCCCGTCGCTAATAATGCAATCGCAAAATCGCAATAAATGAGCTACGAGATGTGCAAAAAAAATGAACGAATCACGCTGTAGTTATTCCATTGAGGGATTCCAAAATTTTACGGAATGAAAGGTGACCCTCAATTTTAAAATTCAAATCTAATACTGCTATTTTGTTAAGCACTTCAAACTGTATAACACTGCAAAATTTTAGGTCATAAACTTTTTTACTTTGGCCGTTATGTCAAAAAATCTAAAATTCAAAGGGCACCACTTTATTTCAAAACGGTTCAT
>JAQIWN010001858.1:0-18358 GCA_034699025.1 Entomobrya cf. arborea Gr-Col-00668
TGTGAATCTGAAACTTTTGAGTTTCGTATATTTTTGTTTCTGAAACTGTAGTTTCATGCTTAGTGTGGCTGAGCCTTCACAAGATTAAGAACACTAATGTCCTTCCTTTAAAGAAGGAGCTTACTCATGGGAGGTAGTGGAGCAATGTTTTCCCCAGGCAGCTAAGGTTTTTAAAGCTTTTTAATTGTTCAGAGACCATCATTCATGTTCTTTTCACATGCCACCATATTCATGTTATCTACATCTCACAAAGCTGCCGCACAAATTAAGTACCAGACGCCGACTGCAAAAAAAAAAGTTTTTCAAATGCATGCATTCTGCATGCCGGTTACTCATTATGAGAGGAAACTTTTTCTTTATCATTTATAGCATTATCACTATTACGCATAATTTTATGTTAAATTTTACACCACTTTTAAAACGTAACTGGGTCGTAAAAAGCTTCTTGATTTCGAAATCTCTTAATTAAGCAATAGTTACGCAAAACCATCGTAAAACCAAACTTTTTGAGCTAGATTCGTTGATCCTTTGAAACTTTTGATAAGTTGCATACTGCATGTACATTGAAATGTTTAAGCCTCTTATTTCGAAAATTGTCATGTTGTCATTCACAAAGATTTCAAATTGCATGAAAAATAAGTTTTACAGATGTTAACCACTGTTTCAATCGCAGCTAAATTATTAGTGTTTTTCACCCTGTAAACATTTCATTCGTACACAGAAGTATTTATATCACTCAAATTTACAACACAACAACTTTTCTATCTGACTGGCAGTTTGGGAACTAGAAATGTGTTATATTAATAAATGAGTGATGTATAAACGACTACGGAACTGCATGATTTCCCATAAATAACCGAAATGTGTCATGTCATAAGTCGTAACACCTAATTCATACTTTTATTGAACGTACGCATGTGTTTTACAACATTAGTAGGCTAATTAATGGACGAATAACGACAGTAATAAGTGGGATATTAGATATTATGAAATGAAGTTTGTCACTTGTGCATGTTTATGACAGGTGATAGAATCCTAAAAAAACTAGTACTTAAATAAATTGGGTTATTTACGCTTCTCGAAAGGAACCACTTGATCTACTGTCTCCTCGCTACGCAGGCTGCCTACTTATTGTTTTCCATGCTGGGTTAAAGTTTGAATATCTTTTCCATATTCCAGCAAAACAAAGGATGATATCCCGTGTTCGTGTAAAGAATAAAATAATTAGAGCTTAATGAAATCTGGGCACGTCACAACGGTCTCAGGCAACAGTTCCGTGAGCACAACATCTTTCTTTATGTTTTCACATAAAGGCGTATGTAATTGCCTTTCATGTCCTACACTAATGTAATTTCTCTCACGGCACGCTTTTATTGATCATTAATCACAGATGCTTGTCAAGCGTCATGTTATTGTTGCACAAATACTAAAAACAGAGTAGATACCATAAAGCTTTTTATTTATGTTACGTTACGCCTTATTTTATATTTTTCAAGATTTTCCAACCAGAAAAGTTTAATGCAACTGGAGAGAGAAAGAAAAAAAATGAGCATTTAGACTTGATATTGAAATAAAATGCAAAAAAAAAAGAATTATGAGTATAGTCAGATCTCTCTTGTGCCATAATACTAGGGTAATGTAGCATGACATGACAGTTGGCAGAAGTGTATGCAAAAATATGTTTTTCCACATTATGTACTTCTACCTAACACACGTGTCTTGTTAAATTTTTATTAAAAACAGATGCCAAATGATCCATGTTTTGATTCATTCATGCATGTTGTAAAGTAAAGAAGAGGTTTTTTTTAAATAAAAACTGATATGGAGTTCATGTCAGCGCAGCTTCAACACGCTTTGCTAATGTTAGATTGAGTGTTATTTGTTTTATGCAAAATAGCATATTGTGTAGGCGGAGAATCAGTGATTTTTTCATATCAAAGAACTGAAACATATAAACATGCATCAAATCTACATAAAAGAACATTTGAGAGGATTTATTACCTTTTTTGGGGTGATGTGACAGTGATTCCACTTATGTGTCCTTTAAGACAGCCTTCAAAGTAGTCATGCGTGATTATTCTTCTTACATTTAAAATAGAGAGATTTTCAATTAAATGAGGTACTGGAATCAGAAAATGATGAGCACATGTGCAAGTGTATCTAATCCTCCACTGTTAGAATGACACTAGATTTGTATTAGCACGTCACTGAAATTCATGGATGAATCAACAGTGACAGGAACAAATTATAAAAGTTTCTCAGCGCCATCAGGTATCCATACACTTCATTCACAGATAGTATATTTTGCAAAAGTGGCTCGTTTTTAATCTATACAGCACAAGTTCAACAGAATATTGAATAAAAAACGTAAGTTTGTTCATAAAACAGTTTTTGTTTTGTTCTGGAAATAGGAGCATACATACATTATATATGCTTATTATATTTTTGCAGCACTATAAACTGAAAATTTTCATATTGTATTGTTCTGTATCTCTGGGATGTTTAGACATTGAAATTTATTCATTTCATAAAAGTAAAGAACACCGTTCAGCACTCAGTTTAATTTACATTGTATTTTATTTGGACCATTTGTATGTATAGATTGTATATTGACGAAAACAGGAAATACTGACGTAAATGACTTTATTTTGTAGTCGTCAGCAAATGCAATTCGAGTACTTTCCCCAGTTCTCTTTTCTCTTAATTTATCCCAAAGCTGCCGGAAGGATAATATGAAAATAGTTTTCTCTGTTTTTGCGAATCGATCAACAAAAGTTTTTAGTAAAATTTAAAAGATGATCACAAGGAAAACATTTCGAATATACCAGAAAGGAATATATATTGCTGGGATATAATAGGGAAAAACGGTTATTGATACTTTTTCATTATCATTTCATGGATAGAAAACTTTATAAATAGATGAATGAAAGAACAAAGCTAATATCGAGTAAGAATAAAAAACAGAAAAAGCAATTAATAAAATAAGTATTGGAAACACTTTTTTTATATTGTTGAATAGATGAAGGATTGATTTCTTTCAAACTTTCTTTTTGCTGTAAACCATGAGTTTACATTTGAGTATTTTTTGAAACGTTACGTTTCAAAAGAAAAAATGATGTATCTTCTACCTGCTTGTGAGGTAAAGGAACAACAAACGCAATGAGAATAGTGGGCAATAAAAGATATAGCTTTTTTTGTGTTGTTTCGGCCACAATAGTAGAGGTAAAAGCTTCTTATGACTGGTTGCGCTGGCTTCTGAGCCATAACTGAAGAACTTGTCTCACTTTCCTCATGTTCCTACTTCCAAGCATTACACCACTTTTGCACATACGACAAGCTCTGAAAAAAACTATGTAGTTCAGTTCACCCACTCTCTCGTCGACTCACTCGATTCTCTCATCATCATGAACCTTCCAGTTCCCTTTAAACACGCAGTGCAAAGTGATCTATCACTTTACTCCCAACTATTCCTTAACATTTTTTCTAGCATTGTAAAGTAACGTAACGCAACCTATATATTTTTGTATTCATGCCCGTGTAGTCACATTTTTAATGGAACTTCTTCGTGACAACGAAAATGTCTATCGGAGACTTTTAAGACACAACGACTAATTTGTGAACTCCGATTTCACACATGGTTCCATCGTGTGCTTGTCTGTTTGTATTTGAATGCACATTTATTTTATTTAGATTCTCATTTAGATTTAATGAGTTTTCTTTGTCAGCCCTGAATTCAAAACTACAAATTGCATTGAAGTGCAGCTGCTTCCTATTATCTAAGCCTAATGGGGAATAAGTTGGAAATTGACTTCAAACAGC
Source organism: Entomobrya cf. arborea Gr-Col-00668 (assembly GCA_034699025.1). Lineage (NCBI taxonomy): Eukaryota > Metazoa > Arthropoda > Collembola > Entomobryomorpha > Entomobryidae > Entomobrya > Entomobrya cf. arborea Gr-Col-00668. Next base: position 3,820 of record JAQIWN010001858.1, read on the forward strand.
TTGTGCTGTAAAAGTAAAACTTTCTTTTTGCAATGTTTATGAGCTTGTCACGTGTATTTTATTTTGTAAGCTTCAGTTCATTTCTCTTCCTTAACATTAAGCTTACACACCTTACCTAGTTTATGTAGTGTCTGTTTGCTTTACGCTCAAACTACACTTTTAAGCTCTAACACGATTAAGGAAGTCCAAGACGGAGAAAGCATAATAAATATACAAAATGGCTGACGGATATAACGACTTAAACATGACTGCTTTAATTCCCACGCTAAATATAGCACTTATTGCATTCAAATCAGGAAATGTCAGATATCAAGAGGTTTAGTTAATCAATCAACGACCACTATCACCTAATAGCACGTAAGTAGTTGTTGAACTACTCCCTTCAAAAATGTTCGGTGGAGTAAAGTAATTATGAAAATTGATGAAAGAAGTACCTAAACCAGTCACTTTACTCCCCATTGCCACGCATACATGTGGTATTGATGACAGAATATTTCATCCCATTAATGGAATCATGGGCCAAGCCGTCATGATCAAGTCAACCCTAAACTACTCATGCTCTTCATTTTCATTTTCATCCTTCCCAGAAAACTCATATATATATTTATTTGTCAAAGATGTCTTCTTGGCTATTGCTCTTTAAGAGGACAAACATGCTAAAAAAAAATTTGATCACAAGGAAGCACAGAATCAGCCCAGCCATGGGACAGAATATAAATAAAATTGATTGCGAGAATTGTGAAATGCTGAGTCGAGTTGAGAGATCCTTTCGTTTCCCACATACAAAAAAGTTTGTTCAAGTACACCATGTAGTCTTTATTCCATGCTATTTACTTTGCTTTATTTATTAAAACGCTTGAATATATTTCCGTAATTTGCAAAGCTAGGAACATGAGTATGCGGGTCTTTCAAGGGCAATCAATTACCAAAAAGATTTCGAAAATCACATGTCATGCTACTAAATTGTTTGAAATATGGATGACGGGTGTGTTATTTAAGGGTGCGGGCATATGCGGTTTGTTATAAGGTCTTTTAGTAAAGTTTCTTACCACACAGAGAGTTTTAAGTCTTCATATAATATAAAATATAGCAGTTGAGGTTAAAATTCAAACAACTTTGTTGTTCTTTACGTTTAAAGACAGTTCCAATTTCTTAACTCATGGGTTAATGCTCAAAGTATTTCTAGAAACTAAAAAAATATAGAATTTCGTGAATAATGTCTTTGATCTACTCTCCAATGTTTGTCCTCCAATCTTGTGAAAACAGTTTTGTACAGAGCCTACAATTTATAAATATTATTTTCATGTCTCCAGCCATTTTATTTTACGAATGAATTTTTAGTGCGTTCTCTTTTTGGCCTATATTCTGTTGAGTTGTATGAAAACTTTCCTGTTTGATATACAAAATACTCTGAATTCTTTGTTTTCATCAATTTTTATGGAGACGGGAAGCAGTCAGATTCATTCAAAATTTATTTGGATAAATATATTTTACTATCATAGTTTACTGCAAACTGACTTATATCGATCATAAATACTAAATTCATGTCCCTACCATGACCTTTCGTGTAAAAAATATTGGTATTATCCGGCTCTGACCTTTAGTGGTTGTTTTTTGTTCCTAAATTCATACAATCATCATAAACTGAGAAACATGAAAAAGAATTGTAAGAAATCAAGTAAAATAAGAGACTTTTGGGCATAGTAATTCTAAACTTTGGTACGTTGAAATGTTATTTTTTATGAGGACGGCTCTGAATCTTTGTTTAAAAAAATGTGTTAAAATGCAAGGCATGCTTTGAAATGATACTAAAATACATTTTTCTGAGCACATCACGTTTTTTTTTTTTAGCTTGGAACGTCATGCTTGCAGCAGTTTAAACGAGTAATTCAACCACAATATAGTCCAACTCTTGTGTTTTTACCGGAACACCATCAAAAGATTTATGATTATAGTTACAACTTTACAGACCATAAACGGAACAGAATAGCCAGGTATTTTTGCTATAAAGTTATGTTCTGTCTCGACGATTCCTGGAAAAAGATATTCAGTTGAAACCCTAGATTTGTTCCAGTTATTTAAACATCATAGGAAGGACAAATACAACGTTGTAGTCAAGTTGCGATAATCACAGGAAAATGACTGATTAATTGAAGTATGCTTGGATTGAAGTAAACTACACAAGTTCAATTTGATGGAATATATTTGAAATGGTTCTTGTCAAAGTAGTCGCAAATGGACAATAATTACTTGTACAAACTGCAGACAATATTGTACGAGCGTCTGCTTTTCCGCCTCCACGCCTTACCTTACCACTTCACGGTATGCTAGTAGTATAACATATATGTACATTATATCCAAAAAATAAGTTTTGTTGTTTTTATTTGTAGAACTAAAGTTAAAGTCTTAAAAAATTTCATTGAAGCTAAATTACATTGTGGAATATTTCCATATTGATATAACTGACATGCAATATGCCAAAGACGATGCATTCATGTGAAGTAGATCATTTTTTTTCATTTGCAAAGTAATATTTTTGTTCCACAAAAGGTTGGATGGGATAACCTGCTGTTTAAACGTTATAAAAATGCCAATCAAAATCATTGTTAAATACATGCATACTTTCTTTCCTGATGGAAATGTCCATGAAATGCATGTACAAAGATGTGTGTACGTTCCATTCTTTTGTTTCCGAGCCCCTGCATCGTCTCCTTCTCCAGAGTAATAATAACGAATTGCCTGACGCAATTCCTTCCAGAAAAATGTTTCCTCTGGGAATATTTTTATTGTACTTCCAGGTTTTATGCTTCCTTTTTACACCGAAATTACCTGCCTTGTCAGACGGTCGACAATGCCTTGTATACCCCAAAACCACGCAGGTTCTACAACAAGAAATGTGTGTAATTTAACATGTGACTGTGCTAACACACTTGGTACACTTCTCATTCTCTCACACCAAACCCAGTATTTTCTGTGGAGAAAGAGACGGCGTCTGAAAAAAAATAAAGCTGGGAGTGGTGGTGGAGGTGGAGGGAAATAACTATGCAGTCTACGATCGGGTGAAAAAGTGTCATGCAATTTGCATAAAAATCGTGTTAAACTCCACTTACTAATGCCTAACATATTGAGCATCGTTTTGTTTTTTGGACGGTAACGGTACGATGCAATGTTAGCTATCAAACTCATGTTATCACATCACATCCTAAATTAGTATAGGTTTAGTAAAAGCATCACAACAACAAAAAATATGTTTTCCCCCTTCCTTCGCTGACGCAATATCACATTCCATAATATTTAGGCCATTCATGCTCATCTGGCCAACCTGACCAAGCAAAACAAACATAAAAATACGTATAGTTCTACATCAAATCTATTTAAGCTCGTAGAATTTGTAGTTTTACACATAACTTTGACAATTGTCTATTTCCTTTCCTTCCATAAAAAGTTCTTACAGCCTTACTTACTCCTTCTCCATTGCATCGTCAAAGTTTGATTCTTCACAAAACTGTCGACGTAGCTGTAGTACAAGAAGTGATAGTAAAAATGTCATTAACACGTGAGTTTTATTGTTTAGTGCACTGGATGCGAGATAAGAACAACACTTCTCAACTACTGCACTTGTCTGAGTTCTCTATTTGTAAACATGAAATAGTTGATGGACTGATTCTCTCTCGGGTAGTCCAATAATAGGCTTGAGGGTGGGTGTAGCTTTGGTCATATTGTTTTCTGTGTCAGCGAAAAAGTCACTTTAGAATTTTCCCCACTTCGTTGCCCGTCAACTTTCCCACGCTATTCCGTAATCATTGATTCATTTTCAAACAACTTAACACAGAATATTTTATTGCTTTATGTACGAACGAATTGAAAGAGAAAATTGCTAAACCTTTACTAACAAAACTGTGAAACTATTCATGACATGCATGACACGGAAATAAAAATTCTGGAATAAAACGTAATAACTGCAATCTTGTTATCAGTTCGCATCACACCAATTCAAATCTAACAATGGACTTTGGTGTGAGAACTGAGTAACTCACAGTCAATAATGGCTGTTTACTGTTTACCCGCAATGTTGCTGAAAAACCCTCAATGTTTTTTTACAACGGTTCATAACACAGCATATTTTGAAAGTTACTCCGGTTTGGTGTGCGACAGACGGTTAAAGAGGAACACACCGCATAAATGACATACTTGCTGTATGAAATATAAAAAAGACTTTTATGGTTGGTTGAACAGTACGCGCTTATTACCATAATATTATTTTACATTTTATAAAACTTTCCCTGCACTACAATAGACTTTAATAATGATGAGATCTAGTAGCTAGAACAGAACATAAAATATCAAGCAAATATCATCAGAAATTGGAAGGAATAATGCAACTTACATACATATGTACTATTTATGTAAAGCGAACTATTCTAGCCTTTGTGTAGAGATGGTAGTTGAAAATGTGAAAATGAAAGATAATAATATTCCAATAAGTTAATAAGTTCTAAAAATTTCATTATTACAGGTGTCGTTCCGATCATATATGCACTTATTTTAAAAATGTCAAAGCAAACTACATTATGTACGCGTAGTTGGAACTGGAAGTTGGAAGTACAAAATAGTGCTAGACGATCGCGATCGGATAGAGTAGTTTGGAATTCACATAGAAGCTATAGTAAACCATTCTTCTTTCAGCTAGCTCGTAAAAATGCAATTTTGCGCTTCGTTTCCTTTGGAAAAGTTGGGTTGGTTCATTATTGAACCAATAAATGACAGACAAGCCAGTGAAGTATGTATAAAAATTCATTGCTAGCTTGAAATGCACCTTGAAAAAGAAGGATAAGATGACATGACATATCAACACCAACCAGTACCCTTCTTATGCAAGGAAGATGGTGCAATAAGTTACTAATGTACAATTGTTGTAAAAAGAGTGCTGTCTTCAATTTATCCAATATCCACAAGTATAAAATATATTCATGGCAAGTGTTTACGAACTAAAAAATGTCATCAGAGTACCCTCTTGAACATATATCTTGGAAAGGATCTTGTAGAAAATGGGGCTTCTTCAGAGATGCGACATTGTATCTTTCCAGAAAAAATACATGAATCCTAGTTCAACTCATTGTCAGAGACATTTGTTTACAAGCACATTTTATTAGAGTGGGAGCGTGATAAATGTATATGCTTAGATCAAGGTCGTACAAATGAATTTCTCTAAATTGAAAATCGGTTCGTTGCTTAAATTAAAAGGAACAAAAACACGTTATTTAACACATACTCACAATCAGTATGAGTTACATGCTCACTTCCAATTAATCTCATGGCAAATGTGACGCACGTTTTTATATAAGTCACCCAAAGCAGTATTCATCTGATTTTGATACCCAGTACCCAGAACGGCATTTTTACTTTCACTTAAAATGATGATTTGTTATTCCATTTTTTTTTTTTGGAAAAGTCTTCAAAGTGTAAACAATTTTTTTTATATGTATTGTTTACCCCACGCAATTACATGCCAGCCAGCCAGACGACCATTTTCACTTTCAACATTTTTGTCAGGATTTCCGATTACCCACCCACCACACTCACTTCCCTTTAAACAGTTTACTTTGAAGAAGCTTTGAAGCTTTGATAGATCATGAAAATAATTGGTTCTTGTTTCTTTTACAAGGTTAATTGGACTAGTTTATTGTTTATTTTGAAAAAATCCTTTTAAATTACAGTTCAAAGTATTATAATATTCCTTTGTAATTCGAAAATCTTGCATACTGGTGGTTTACTGTTTGCATCATGTTTTTTCTTTTTAATCATTATACCTAAATAACGATATAAATACCACAAAAATTGACTTCTTTCATCTTTACGGCCACAAACGGTTATAGATTTGTGTGAAATTGAATCACTTACAAGAATTATTGTGCGGGAGTAGTGTCAAATCCTATTTATTATTTATTTATTAAAAATAAAAGCTTGTTGTTCTAAATCGCATGACGGAAATGGTAGAACCGTAATCTTTTTCGATTTTTTGGAACTTGAGGAGGAGATGGTGGTGTTGGTGGTGGCCTGCTCGCTAAAAGTTGCATGCAATAAAATGACAACCAATTTTATTGTCATTGAACTTTTATAACTGAAAGACATATCATATTATTTTATCTAGCTGATGTGTTTTCGTTCATTTTTATACGTACATGGAAAGAAAAGAGCTGAAAAAATGTGCAATATCTGCGGCACAATGATACAGGCCACAATAACCACGCAAATTATAACTGCGAGAGTTGAATAAGCGCCAGATACAGCCCTTCTATTTTCACTCTCGTAACGGGCAATATGTTTTGAGTTCACTCGATGCACAAAATCTCTGCGATCTTCTGCTCCCCAAACTTTTGCCCATGTCCCTTTCTTCTCTGGAGCGTTCGGATTGTTAGAATCAGCATTTACCCAAGCCGTGTTATAATCTGGGATGAACAAGGCGTTTTCCGGCAATGCAAAGTGGGAAAGACGAAACCGAACCATTTTATTTAAGAAAGTTAAATGATAGTTCAGTTTTTAATGTTTAACTATCGTAAAATTTTGCTTCAATAATCAAGTTAACTTAGCATACAGAAACAATAGCAAATTTATTTGCTACGTCAGTATTTAAATTTTTCAAACGTTTGAATAATGATTACATAGATTTCAACCAAGGGAACTAGAAGGCCCTTATGGGCATCGGGAATTCGGGATTGTATAATATAAAGAGCAATCCATTAAATTGTTAACATACTTTTTACAAATTATTGTATATCTTGCTTTGAGTAAACATGAAATACGGTTATAAAACAAAATAAATGCAAACTGTTAAAACATTGAGAAAAATGAAGATTTAAAACTTGAAAGTGAAGTATTATATCAAAAGAAGCAAAAGATCAGAATTCCGTTATTCAACCGAAGTTGTAAGATTGGCCAAGTGTACTTTTTCAATGCAAAATTCATATATAAGCAACCTAAATTAGGGTTGCAGACATCAAAATTTCGGTTAATGGTGGGCATAATACATTAACACATTGCGTAAAGACTGCACATGTTAGTTTTCATTGTTCCACAAAACTATAAGAATACCTGTTCGTTTCATCAAGATTTAGTTTGAAAAGAAGTTTGATTAGTTTTCGATTAGTCAATTAACATTAATGTTCTAACGGTTAACTAGTATGTTATTTGATTCATGAGCAACACGACTATACAGTAACAAAAGAAATTGGCTTTCTAAGAATCTGGCTTAAGTTTTAGGCGCTATGAAGTCCCAAAGGAACTATATTTTCAATATTGCTTGTCTTTCAAGGATCTTTGAGACTGCTGACAATGATTAGAATTGGTAGAAAACGTGTGTAAATATTCTTCGAATCAAATATTTAATTCCAATCGACGATTCTAATCCTAAAATAATGTTTTACTGTCTATAATATCCCTAAACCAATGTGTATCCGTGTGCAAAAACCACCGCAGTTAGGATATACGTATGTTCGTAATCGGATAAGGAATTTTTCGTGGGAAAATACTCACACAGATAATAAGCTATTGCTGTATCTTATCTAGACTCTAGAGCAAGTAAACTAGACTGATGAAATGAAATCCTTTCAAAAGTAGGGTTCCAGATATATTGGCATTTTTCCTTACGCCGTACATGTATATAGGTATTAGTAATTATATAAGCCGTTTTGGAAATTCCGAGAAAGAAATCCCTCAGCTGAAGCGAATATGTGGCCTCGCAAATTTTCAGTAAATACCATTTTGCTTCTTCTCCCATGAATTATTTAAATACGCAAAATATCCTAGTAAAAAGGCTAATCTCAAGCAAAAAAATGACTATTTACATTTCCATGAAGTTGGTAAGTGTGCGAAATATGTAACGCCTGTACACATGTGTTCAAAAAATGAAATGTTTGTTTTGCGGGTCATTGTGGATTTACGTCAAATGATTGTGAAACATTGATTAGAATATTTCCAAACAGGTAAGATCTACACCCATGCGCAGTGCAACTAGATTATAACCCTTTCATGGTTGATGGCTGCCTGTTTAGTAAAAAAGTAAAAATATAAGAAAACTATTTCTGCACCAGGAAAATAGATAATATATAACTATGCATATATACTTTAACTTAAATTTTAGGATAGCTAAATGGGTTATAGTAATTTAACTTCAAATCGTTGATATGTATGATGTCGTGTAGTAAAAGATTTTCAAGAAGTTAAGGGAAACGTAAGCAATCTAAGCATCCCTATTCCCTTTGTAGTTATTTGGAATAGGACTCAGAAATATTACTTTTCCCCTACTATGTTTTTCCTGTGTTCTATTTTTAAGTTGTCTTCTTGCAACTCCATCAACGGTTCCACTCAGATGGCACACGTTTTATATTTGGTTTGTCTACGTACTTTATATGTTCCATCATTTAAATGACATTGAATTGAGCCTTGAACTATTGCCAGACAGATTTACGATAAATACGAGGGATTCAATTGTTAAAATTGACTTGATACACTCTGCTTCTGTTCCACTCTAAAAAGTTAAATAATAACACGAGTGGAGTGATGCTTTTCAACAAATTCTAAAAGCTCTTTATTCCTTTGACACTTATCGTTTGTAGGTATCATTTTTAGAGAATTCGACTCAACTTCACGCGTAAAATATGTCTGTAGTAAACATTTTTATTCAGGATCATCCCCGAAAATTCAGAGGGAACTTCACTACAAATTTTTATCAATGAGAAAGTATGTAATCTGAGAATGATGACACAGTTGTACAAGCACGTACCTTTATGTAATAATTTACGGAAAACAAAAACTGTTCTGAAGACACTTTCTTTCGAATTTACTCTTGAATGATTCATTGCATTTGAAAGAAATCATCAGAAATTCTGGTGTTTAATTTATGTTGAAATCATTCATGTACATACATTAAGTACATGATGTACATCTTGTTTGTAATTTTTATTTGTTTTTATTATTTACAAAAATACAACGGTTGCCCCATACGTTTAAGTGTTGTAATAGATTAAGATTCCCATCTGAAAGTTGTTGACAAACTCTGTAATTTCATTTTGTAACATCCATGGAACAGGCTTGAAAGTTGTATGAAGCAATCAACGACATCCTTCGAATAATCCAGTACTTTACCTGGTTGCTGAAAAAGGTAAAAATTATTGTGCAGGCACGACGTTTTGTAGATTTGGAAATCTCTCAATTTGCGAAATAAATTAGGTAACATACTAACAAACTAACAAAAAATAACAAACTCGTCACGATGTAAAAATAAAACCGGAAGCTGGTTGGCAGGTAGGTATTTATTACCTCGTTAGAATGAATGAATAAAGAGCTACTATTGCTTTGTACTCTGAAGACACGTGCTATAACATGCTCATGCCTGCATGAGTAAGCATTGTTTTGTTTGTAGTTTTTCTGGATAACATCTCGCAACCTTGATATCATAAATTAATCAGAAAATAATTTCAAAAGTTCGATTGACCTCAGTTTGCGTGTGTACCCACATCCCAGATAATTTACCTAGCAAAATGGAAAGGTATGTCGACCGTATCAAAAGAAGAACTTCAAAATGAAAAATAATAATACGAATTCAGACAAAAGCTTAGTGGGAACAAATTCTAATTCTAACCAACTCAAGGGTTGAAAAAATCATTTGATATCAGCGAAACTTGATATTGCTACACACTACACAACTGTTGCCCTTTGAATAGAAATTTTGTCACAATACCCAGAGCAAATGACATGAAAGGTAAAATAATGCGAATCAAAAAAAATACAGCGATACACAGTACTCAAATTTTGAAATTTAAATAGTGGCAAAATGTTCATTAGTATTAGGATTGTATGTTTTTTAACAAACAAACATTTAATAGTCAGAAAACAATTAATTAATGATCGTCATAATAATTTTAGTCAAACCTTTTCCCCCATTTTGTACATCTAGTGTTATCTTTTTCAATTGAAGTATAAAGTTTTTCAGCACGTTGCGTGCATCATCAAAAGAATACTTATGAACACGTACTGTTTTGCACTCTTGTTTATTTGAAGCTTCTAATGAGAAGTATTTATTTTCGAAAAGTTGCATGTCTATATCTACAAACGCAGATGCACAAGTTTGAAAATTACCAAAGCTTTTCAGACAATTAAGGGGAAAGTTCACAAATATACAACTAGCTACACATTTAAAGTTTAGTCATGCATCGTTGAATGTTGGATGATAATATTTTATGTGTAGAATCTTGTTATAAAATGCATAATTTTTTCTTAATTTTACCCATTTACAAATCATACAAGCATCAGACCAAAAAATAACAACTTTGGTGCACTAATGTTTACCTTGGGTTATAACTTCAAAGTTGAACTATCAAAAAAGCTAGTAAAAATTGAAACGTAACGCACAGCCAGCAAACGAAAGTGTATGCTATACAATTGCATGCACATATTGCTCACTGTACATTTGTTGGTCAAAACGCTTTTTGAAATCATATACGCTTCTCATGTGTCGTCCGTTCCGTCCGTCCTTTACCCTACGTGATGTGATACAGTATTTTTTGATATTAAAGAACCTGTCTAGTGGAGGTAGTTACATAGTTCTATAGGCATACAATTAAATTCCTGTCGTATTGTGATTGTGAATATGACATGCGAAAAAACAAAAGGCAATTGCAATGCCATGAGACTCAAACATGCATAAAAGTAAGTAGGTAGAATGCTAAAAGTCACATTGACACTAATGAATGTATGCATATGTTATTATTAAAGCGTTTGTTTTGTGTACGGTTATCATGCATACTAAACTACTTAAATAATTTATCATAGCTAATATGTGTGAGTTGTGTGTGCAAGTTTCATTTTTTTCTAGATTCGGGTTTCTTTCATTTGGTTTTGAAATAATGTGTGTCAGTCTTACGAAGTGTGTTCAAAGAATAGCCAGGAAATAGTCCTATTTAAAAAGTACACAAATTGATTTTTCTAGTTAGTTCAAATTATATGCATGGAAAACATACGTGTGGTTAGTTTTGATAGATTGTTTTGTGTTTCCTTTGTGTGGTTTGCATAAGTTGCAAAATGTTTTTCTGACAATATAAATTGTATATGTGTTATATAAGTAAGTTAACTGGACTTAATTGTTCATATGTAACTAAATAAATTAACATTTATGAAGTACAATTGCATTGTGGTTTGTAAATTTTCCGTGCAATTGGTTTGTTCTAAGATGGTTCCCTAAGGCTTTTCTTGAGTAATGCATTGTATATTGTGAGTTGAGAATATTTGGATAACATTGAAAGTGAAATAATTTAGATGTTGATTGACATGTTGCCAGCAAACACAACATTATAATAATGAATATCTAACAATTAATTGAACAACGAAGGAGGGATAAACCTTGAGTGTGAGTGGATTTTACAATGGATCAATAAAGTGTAAAGCTGTACTGAATCGGTTTTGTATCCTGATCTGATATTTTCTGGGAAATGAAGCCACGTGGAGAAAGTTCTCGGAAAATAACTGGGATAGCTGCCACTTATGTAACAAATATATTTCCTGGTTGTAAAATCCTTGAGTTCATTGTCGTGCATTTTACAGCAGTCATGAAAACATAGTATGCCATAATTCTGAAAGAAAGTGCGTCTGTTCTTGAGATTTTGAGACAATTTTGACATACATATTATATACTTTACAAAGACAAAAATGGTCGCACTACTAATTTTTCTAACTGCGGTATTTTTTTCGCACACCTTACTTGTAGTTTATTTAATGGTTCCCGTTCTCTAATATTTCTGAGATGAGTACGAACATTATTATTCCTTCCTGTCAAAAACATTTGTCTCACTTTTAAAGACAGACAGTGCTTTGGATTAAAAGTCTACACAAAGTTAGGATATTCCCAGACAAAAACTTTCAGGTAAACATGTTTATTTTTGTACTCAAGAAAATATCCTATAGATTGAAATACTCAAACAATATTTTAACTACTTAGAAGTTAGAAGATGAGACAGACAACTTTACCTCTTTAAACGTTTATTTTCTTTCTTTTGCAGTCACAGTATTTCGTCTTGTTTTGTGTGTACTACCTTCCGTTTCCGTCCACAACGACAACAACATTCATGCATATGTACTTGCAGCTACCATACCATAATATAGTCATACTTTTTACTTTTCGTTATTCAACTTCATAAAAACTGACCACTTCAACATTGTCCCAAGAAATGTGAGTCTTTTGTAGACTGCAAAGCGAAAATAAAATTTCAGAATCTTAGTACTAGTTGTGTCGTGATAGTGTTATAGTTATATATGCATGTACTCAAAAAGTTGAACTTTAAAGCTTTCGGGTGATTTGACTGGAGAAAAATTCTTAAAAGGTATTCCTTTAAATCTGTTCATGTTAGTACATTGACAATATTGGGACTCGTGAAAAAAAGATGCGGAAATGAACCAATTTGATATATAATCAACATTACCGTTTATGAAACTCGAATTGTATACTTTTAATTATGCAATATATTTATATTTTTGTTTTGCACAAATAAAAATCATATCGTTCGTTCACCCAAAATTAATTTTAAAAAGGTCATGGTTCAGAGCACATGGTCCGGAGATGACTTATGAGTTTTAAATTATAAAGCTATCCTGGGTCACAAGAATGTTTATTTCGCTTTAAAATAGGACTAAACATTTAAATACATATTGATAAATAAGTGTTGTTAGCAAATTTTAAGTTTAAGTTTAAAAAGTTATCTGTGATTAAAACATATTTAATTGTTTTAAAGAAATTGTTGTAACTTTTATTTTTATTTTTATTGATTTATAAGTTTAAAAATAAAGTAAATCTTTTCCTCTAAAATTTTATATGTATTTATAGTATTTATTTATTTGTCATGCTGCTGTTACATTTGTAATTATAATTATATTTAATATATTATAATTACTCATTAGTTACATGACATGCAGTGTATAATATGATTTATAGACAGTGGAACGAAACATCACTACCGCATGTCACATCAGCTTCAAGAATCAATTAACTACCCTGATTAGTTATTAAATCCATGAATCGATATACACTTATGAATGATCACGTGGAATTGTTAGTATCGACAAGTTATCAATATCATGTCTTCCGTCTAACTTGATTACTTTAGCATGTTCAATATTGGATATGCGTAATGAGCCTTTTAACGTTATCTTTAATGCACAATCTGCAAATTCCTTTCGACGTTCCCCCTTTCATAAGCTTACCACTTTGGAAAGACGTTTGACCTCAAAAACGAGGAATTTAAATTGATACTAATTCAACTTCCTGTAAACAAAAGCCACAAATTTCAATTCATAACAACTCTCATCTTGTTTTGATGTATGATTACATATGTAGTAATTAGTAAAGATGCTATCATTATTGATTCATTTCATAATTAAAATTTATGAAGACTTACAAATCGACTTCAGATTTACAAGAACTTGCCCCAACTTCAAAGAATATGAACTAAATTTATTCGATTTTTATTCCAATCTGATATTTTATTACAAAAGCTAGAAATACCCACGCACCAACATATCAACCCGTCTTTCAAATAATTATTGATAACTCCTACTCTTACACGTGAGAGTTTGTTAGAATGAATCGTAGCCAAAACAAAATGTTTTTTTTTGCATCATCAAACAAGAAAAATAAAAAAGGTTGAACAACATCCATTATATAAAAATATTTTGCTACTTACGCCTAGTTCGCATAATTATAGAAAAAAGTTTTGTAGTTAAATATTTTAGCTTAGTTTGATTTTGATCCGAGAACTGTTTACCGAGAGAATTGGAAAACAACTTATGCAATACATAGTTTTCCATCAAATTAATTTATACGTGGGTAAAGTAATAATTCTTTGTAACTCGAACTGCACGGTGAGTAAACAATGGATGACTAATTTAATGTTTTTTACTAGAATGTAAACAACGAACTAAACAACAGAATGAGAATACAGCGAAGTTGTTTAGTTCTAAGAATAAAAATATGTTCTTATGTGGGACAAAGTAGCTCGTGCGTCAATTTTGCTGAACGCCCACGAAATTTTTTAACTCTATACCTCAGAAGTAATTAAATGTCGAAGTAGAGGGATGTAGGATCAAATGCATTTTAAAAGTAGAATTTTTGACATGGTAAACGACAACACATCTAAAACTTTTTTATGGTCTGGAATTGATGCGTTTAATAATGAATAATCCTAAACACACATGCAATACTTTTTTTATATTCCTTATTTACTTTCAGTTATTAACTTTTAAACTTCGATTATTCAGGTTATTGACAAGAATAATTTTGTAGCAAATTCTAAACGCGGCGCGGTGTATGCTTGCCTGCATACTGTATAAGTGAGCTTGATTTCACTGATTTCCAAAAACATTCTTGAGTTTTTATTTTTTAAAGCATAACAGTGTAAATTACCAGAGACAATCAGTTACAATTACAAATGTAATTAATTACGTAATTCAATTACAATTACAGTAATTGGTAATTTGTAATTGAATTACTTTT
>JAQIWN010001859.1:0-18357 GCA_034699025.1 Entomobrya cf. arborea Gr-Col-00668
TTCATGTCACTGTCAAAGAACAATAGACATTTAAGAGCTTAAAAGTTAAGATGATGGGCGGGCTTTGGTCAGGGCGAACATTTACCATATACCACGATGATACCTATTTTGATATGCATGTTAATTGATCAGTTTTAATGGCTCACATTAACTACATCTTTAAATCCATGAAAGTAAAGTTTAATCGTACTGTAGATACCAGCATGTGTTTCAAACCAGTGAATTTGTCAGTGCGATTGAAAGTATGCGGTGGAGCATGTTTGTAGTAAAAGCTTCAAAAATGATTGGATACATCTTTGCTTTATATAAAATATTTCTTTATTTTTGCCTGGCATGCATCCATAACGGAGCAAAGCACGTTACTATGTCTCTGGTTATGATTATGATTATTGTTTACTTGTCATAAATTTGGTGAAGTGGTTCTTTGTGACAGAATCGAAACTGATGTGTTTAGTGATGTGGAATCGGGATGGTATGGATGAACACAAAGCCCTTGTATCTGTTTACCTGTGTTTTTCATATTCAATATTTTCATGTAGTTCATGCTGATTAAAAGTTTGTGTAATTGTGTATATATTTTATATACATTCACAAACATTTTGCGTTATTATTGTACAGTTGTGTAGGCTGCTCAATGTACGCTGTTAGTTTCTAGATTTGTTGCTACTCTCTTTTTTTGAGTATCGGTTTTGAAGGGTTTGCTCATGCTGCCTTCATGATACAAACAAAAACTATTCATTGGGAAAATATACGATATTTTTTCATTATAATTACGCCAAGTCTCATACAATGTACGGCTAATAATATGAAATACTATATACCGTATCATTGTACAAGATTATATAATGCTCACACTCATAAGTTTCACATTTGGTGAGGAAGGAAAGGGAGAGTCCTCGTGGCTCGTCCAGGATCAAAGTGTAGACAATCCAGCTTGGATTCCTGCTATGGTGGTAGATGTTGCTCCACAATCAATGCGAATAAAACAACCATATTGCAGCATTCAGTCATCTTCGTTCTGATTGTGATTGTGAGTCTCTTTCCCTCTTCCTTCTCACAATCAGTATTAAAAAACATATTACACAAGAGAAGCCTGTATGCAGAAAACAGGGGGATTTTAATTTTTCTAAAGAATATTTTGATGTGAAGAGAGAGAAAAAATCTGACATTGAAGGGTGAAGGACATAACACAGCATTTTCATATAAACATGGATGCGGGCAAATAAATTAAATGACAGATGAAAGTGTGTAAGTGCATTTGTTGTGTTGTACACGTTATGATGATGACGATGAATGTGACGATGATGAAATGAGTATATATATGAGCCCACATGGTTTAGAGGTGCTGCTTGTGTAGCCCTATCAAATTCAATATTAGCTTTCTTATGAAAAGGGGTTGTACCCTCGAACTGTTCCATGTAGTTTGTCCATTGTGTTCTCCGAGTAATTGGGTAGCTCAGAGGACTTCCTTTTCATACCATCAACCATGGGGTCTCTCTAGTTAGCTTTTCTGATCTTCAAAAAAAGTCTATTCATTCTTATAAAAAATTGTATGGGCAGTCCCTCAGCCACAGTAACTGTGGTGGTGGTGCGCTGTATTGTTGATCTCACTGAAAATGTGTTCATCTTCTCTGTAATGTTGTTTGTACGTGCATTATAATGAAAGAGAATTTTGAAGAGATTCTTTTCAATCTGGATCTAAATGTGGTAGATTATTGTGTTCGCTATTGTGTCGGCTTGTAGATTTCGATAATGATGATGTATACAAATGTAATCATGAACTGAATATACGGTCTCCTGTGAACTCTTCTATTTTTCGAGGCATTGTAGTTGTGTAGTATTTAATTTTCGTAGTGAAGCATTTCGTTGTAAATATTACACGAAAAATAACTGCATTCATATTTATTTGTGCTTTCCGATTAGAGTCTAGCCTAAGTTGACTTTTTCAAATTTCATGTGCATGCCACTTAAATTTTATAGCAATTAAGCATTCCAGTATTTTACCATTATCAGCTCTGACTCGTCAAGTGTACATATATCATATAATTTATTTTCATGTTGTAATTTAAAAAAAAAATTACCTAAGTATTAAATAAAATTGTCGCTTTTCATCTTTACTGGGCATTTATTTATTGATTTATTTTTAAAACCTTTTAGATCGTGTGATGCAATATAATGCTGAGATTGACGCTCGTCAGGAAGCAGCTATGGAGGCAGAACGCATGGAGCGCAAAAAGAAGCGACAATCTGAAGAAAAAATTCAATTTGAAGCCGAAAAAACAAGCAAGCTTTCAAAAAAGGTGGATTCTGAAAACTGTGGTAAGTTTTGCATTTTTGTTCTTCAATATTTTGTAGCACTAGTTTTCAAAAAAAAAGTCTAATTTCGTACATAGTTTTCAAACAGCAAATCATTTTCAATCTAATACCACATATTTGTATGATGGTGGTGGCATGAATTTTGCATATAATTTTCATTAGTACATTTTACTAATGTAGGCTTATGTACATTGATTTGATGATTATTTCGGCTGAACTTGGGATTGAAATTGAAAGGGTAAAATGATGAAGAAATGTAGTATAGGTATTAAAGTTGTCAACCAGCAACATATTCCTTTGTTGAAAATGGGGTTCATTTCAGTCTGTCTGCGTGGAGGGGAGCTATAGAAAAAAAGTGGGGGAGGTGTATTATAGGATATATGCTCCTTTTTTATTTCAATGACAAGATATTGCTGGGTCTATAAATTCAAAAAATAAAGAGAGTATATAAATGTACAATTTTATATATAGACGTCGATTACTGTTTCGATGATGGCTTAGCTTTTATGCGTCTCTCTTGCTGGGTTTCCGTGTAGTTAAGAAAAACGGAATGACTGAACCTATGATGCGACTGATGCGAGTGTGGAATGTGGTTTTCATCCCCAGCGACTCACTTTCTTTCTCTTTTCACTCTTAGTCATTCCACTGATTCCACACGAAAATAGAGGGAAAATAAAAGACGAGAGAAATCCTTTGATGTCAAATACAGTGGTTGGAAGAGTACGATAACTTAGAGAGAGAGAGAGACATAGAAACCTCTGAGCCGTACTTGTCTTTTTCCCCAATGGCTCTGTAACCTCTCTCCTTTTTCCCTCACTCTTTTTTTAGTTTCCCACTCTCTCAAGTACGTGTAATAAATAGGTAAAAAAAACTGAAAGTACTTAAATATCGAAATAATTTAAGGGTACATCAGACTTATTTAACCTGTAAATATTCCATTCTTATCATTACCATTAGTCACTCGATATTCAAAGTGAAATTCGGTCTAGTAGCACATGTATATGCAGACGCGTATAAGAAAATACTTAACTCGCGTGGTGAATAGACACGTAGAAGCAAAATTGTTCAGATTGTATTTTTAGTATGAACGTAGCAAAAAAAAATTAATAAATAATTTTAAAAAGACAAAGTATAAATGTAAAATTTAGTTTTTGTGTAGTTTTAAATAGGAAGTACCTTTTGCGGTGTTAGATTTCGAATATTAATTAGTATGAAACTATATGCATCTAATATTCTTCAAAGTAATTAACATCTTATAATTTGAAATTACACGTCACAACCAATATATTTCTGAAAACGTTGGGTTAGTATTCTTAATGTTATTGGTTTTTACTTAATACATTTTAGTAACTTTCATATCAAAAATTGATTTTGAAAGGATTTTGCTGCTCACAAACACAAACATGATTTAAAACAAACCTTGCCTCGTGTTACTATAGACTTGTGATACTATAGTAGATTGAAGTTTAAAATATAAATTGAATAGTTTGCTACGTTTTGTCAGAATCGGTCTAATAATCGTCATCGTGCAGACTAACAGACAACGTGAAATTAATATGAAGCTTCCACGACTTAATAATAAAAAGTACGTGCATATATCAAAATAATATAATTTTCTCTATGTTATGTTTGTGCATTTATGTATTTGAGATGCAGGCCTGTTTTTATCTTTCAAGTTGGCACAGAACAGTGTGTCAAATTCGAGTCTGACTGTGAATTATTTTCGGAGAACCGCATCCTCTCTTGTCGTCGTAGTCGGGGTAATGTGGTGATACACATTTCAGGAACTTCTTGCAGATATATTATATCTAACTAAATAAATATACATAGGTCTAAAAGATGACATTATTATAAAAAATATATTTATATTCACTCAAAATAATGCTATTTTATATGGTTTTCGTTTTCGCTTGCAATAAGAAAAATGGCATCTCCAGCCGTTCTTTCACTTTGTTTGTGTGTATGTTGAAGGTTAGTCTGTAGCCATTTATTGTTGAGAGTGAGTAATAATATAATGCGTATAGTTGTAGTGGGAAAGGAAATCGTGTAGTATCATGTGACCAACTCTCTCAAGTGTGTATGATGCATATGAAAGGAATAGCAGGAAAACCAAGTTTATATTATAAAACATGGTTTATTTCTATTTATTTCAGTTCTTCTTTCTTGTATAATAATAGAGGACAGAAATGTTGAAGAGGACTTTGACGTAATAATGCGCATTTCAACGCTTGACTCTGACAGCTTTTTCTCGGTCCAACGATCCCACTTCTTCCTTTTTACATTCAGTGATATGTGAAGAAAATTGGCGGGTTTAATTCTCTCCCTGCATGATACTATCTATCCAGCAGCAAGCAGGTTTTTCCTTCCAATAAGTCTTTCACTCTTTCTCTTCTCTGTTGTCGCTTCTCGTCGAAATAAATTGTAGTTCTTTGTGTTTTGAAAATCCAGAAGATAGAAGAGAAAATGGGAGAACCAATCTCCGGAGTCTGGTGGGGTTCCACACTCTAATTTTCTGGCATACTGACTGATGTGAAATTGTTGTAGTCTTTTAGTTAGAAATTTCATGATACTTTGTTCTATTCTCAGATAGCTAAAAGTACAAGACATTTTCCTTCACTTATAGATTGCGGCTTGTTGGCTTAGCTGACTCACCGACTGCTATTCACCTAGTCATCATTGCCTCCATCATCAATATTATTAGGAGTTAGTACCACACATTATTCATTGCATTGCACTATGCATTTCAGCTGCAGCACTTTCTCGTAAATCTTTAGAATTGATATTGTGAGTGACGAGATTTTACATTTGTGATTAGATGAGTAATTGCAAAAGTTTTTTCATTAGTTTGATGGATATTCTTTTGAGAAAATTTTTGTAAAAGGACTAGTTATTTTGGATTTGATTTAATGCCTAAACGAAATGTTTTGCTTCTTAAATCTGGTCCCATCTATGGTCATTATACGTTTCAACATTTACGATGCCTGCATAGATTATAATCTAACGGGTAGAAAACAGATATGTAGTTAATGTCACTTTTAACTGAATTATATGTTTTAATCAATGTAAGGCAAACCAATGAAATGAAAGAAAAATCATCTATAATTAAAAAAGAAATTTTCATTTGCATGCCAGAAATGCTTTCCAAGAAAGATGTTCGTGGATGTGAGAAATGCCAGAAATGCACCTTTCCAAGTTATATTTTATAAAGTATTTTTCCGAGAGTAATGTTAAAAATGCGATTAACGGACTAAATCATTCTAGAAAAATCGAGAAAACAGTATCGAAACATTACTGGATAAATTACTCATAAGTTCTTAATTGTGATTAATTTTTAAAAAATCATGAATACTAGCTGTTGACATTTGAGAAACGAGAAAAATCAATTAAATAATAACCATTTATGTTCCTCAAAAAATTAAACTTTCTAGTTGCATCAACACTGTTACCACTTCGACAGTTCCGAGTGTCGTGTAACTTTCAAACTTAAACTTAACTTCAGTTCTCACTTTCACAACTTAAATTCTTAAATCGTCCTTCGGATTTATGTGCAGGTGTGAAGAGAAATTAAAAGAAAACTTGTATCCTAATTGCACAATTATTATGTTATAGACTTAATTGACTAAATAAATATAATGGAACGAAGCATCTTCATAGTAGTTGGTGATTTTTGACAGTGCCATAACATACACATTCAAAGAAACATTTTTGCTTTTCTTACAATAAGCGAATTTCAGGTATGGTACAATTTACATCTTGAAACCGCACATTATCAAAATGACAGCATACATTTCAAATCCTAATTTGATGATAAAAGTCAGAACAATTTTCGTACATAGAGCATGAAATTCAAAGTCGAGCATGTATTATTTTATCTTAACATTCGACTTTTGCGTTTTACTAGGTTAAATTAAAGTTTGAATTCTCCAGGTAACGTTGTTTATACCATCAAGTGCAGAATTCGAAAATTCCAATCGTTGGCTCAATATTTTCAAATTTATAATTCCATTCATCTATTGTGATTTCTGGCTTCGGATTTTTAAACTGATGTTCAGAATTAATCACATCTGAACTAACGATAAGTCTTCTAATATTTGACGTCATTTTTGTAAGCGTGCGACATGATAATGCAGTACGATTACATATTCTAAAATCACTTGAAATATTTTTATCACATTTGAACTCAAGACGTAGCTATCCAAGAATCTTATTTATGCATACCATTTTTATTAAAATAACGAACGTGTTATTACTGGCTATCTGTTTCCTGAACGAAAGGAAGAAAATGTATACCCTTACAAATGTAATTTCTCCTCCAAAGCTGGCGGACTTTGACATTATCTTTGATTGTCAGCGCAGTTGAAAAATGCTATTCAACATTTTGTGTAGAACGGTCATGGTTTTAATCTTTTGCTTGTTTTCAGTTAGCTGACGTGACAATCGTGACATTATGAATAAAAAAATTGGTTCATAAATATGAATTACTATTTAAGAAGAAAAATCCTGTAATGGTATGTGTATTTGATTGAACTGTATATTGATAGCCTGAAATCATTATTGACATTGGTGTACTAATTAAATAGTGTGTATATAGGTACGTATTTACACCAGTTACGAATTTGACTTGAAATAATTCATGTAGGGTTTTATTATGCATGGTTGACTCTATAAAATGAAAACAATTTTAATTAAAATAGGTGGTAACTTGTATATCGTTGAAAAATAAAATATGAAGGCCTTTATTTTAAGTTCAGTGTCACAATGCCCCATTCTGATTAGTGTGCCTTTCATATACACATAATATATACGTATATTACCTTTACTTTTCTTCGTGTACATTCAGTGAAATTCATTTGCTTCATGTCATTCGATTTTGATTGTTTTACAGGAAATGAAAAACAAGATCAGACAGACTCTTCTTTTGATGTTTCTGCTGAAGGATCCAGAATTCCTGTGTTTGACTTGACTGACGACGATGATGACGATTTCAAGCCTTCAAAGCGTTCTCGATTTTCTACGTCTTCCAATCTTGTAAGGGACTTGACAATAATATGTATGTATGTGAGTTTGTAAATTGAGGATACAAAACTGATTTTAATGATATGCAGAACCGAAGTAACTACACATCTGATTCAAGTGGCGATGCAGATACCCTGAAGGACAGTGTTGTAATTAATAAAAGAACTAAACCGCAAGAAACAGAGGATAGTCCATACTTTGTTCCTTCCGAAAAAAAGCTTACGTAAGTATATCTTTTGAGTTAACGAAGAGGTTTTCGTTTCAAGTATTTTCCTTTGTAAACATGTTGACATATTTTCTATTGTAGAGTACCAAAAATATTTTTTGGAACCCGAACTCACAAACAGATTGCTCAGATTACACGAGAACTTCGCAAGACTGGATACAAGAACGTTAGGTATGTACGCCAACTTTATTTTTAAAAAGTATTAATGCTAATTTGGTTTTCGAAAATTGGTAGATGACGTATTTTGAATTTTAGAACTTATTTACACCTGACCTGGGTAAAACTACTGTCGCATACATGTAAGCTTGCTGTCTACAAGCATTACATTTTACTTAGTTTTAAAGTTTTCATTTTCTTTTGATGTTGTGTCAATATAGAAAATCAGAAGATATATATTTACCTTTCACCAAATGATCCATCTTTTCATCTGTTTCTTCATATCTGGAATTGTGTTACCATTACCAGAGGCCTTAATTGTTCTTCTTATTTGTATTCATAGTCATGCCGTTTTTTTTACAAAAGAGAAGGATGAAAGAAATGTACTTTTAAGTGGCTTCATTCTGAGCAAAGAAAGCTTTGCCCTTTATGTTTCGGCAAATAAACAGTTTTATTATTTTTGGGCAGATGCTCTTATACTGTTTTACTCATCCGATACCTGAAGGCTATTCTTCTGAGTAAAAAAACAAAGATGTGACGTATTAAAGCATACATACGAATGTGTAACCCCTCAACCACTGTTATGCCACACGTTTACACGAAATAACAGGAATGCCATAAAGAAAATCATTCCATTTCTGTTTGCTGTTAGCATACATACAGTGTTCTGAAAGACAATATATTCAAGACTGTTTTGCTCATGGCCAATAATTTCTTGGATGACCGAATTCAGACTTCAGACTACTTTGTTTACCGAGATGCCTACCCCTACTTTTCCCATTTACAGTTCAATGTTTTTCTGTTTTATACCATTGTTGTGACTATTCATTTAAATAAATAAGAAAAATATTATATCTGGATAAATTGCAAAAGTTTAGACTATCCAGTTGTCATGGAAGTATGAACTTCCATGACAACTGGATCTGTCTTTCGAGTTGAGTATATGTCACAAATATTTAGTTTAGGCGTAGTATTAATTTTTATATTCATACATTTTCGTTAGCAGAAGCATTATCACCGCAGAATAGAGTACACTTTATTATTTTCCAAAATATTCAATTTTCAAAGCAGAATGAGTCATATTCAAGTAATGGAAGCGGTGTTTAGTTTACAACGAGGAGGAGAGGGGATAAAAAGTATAAATGTGAATTACGTACTCACACACATTGTAAAAAAGACACCGTCTATAAATCTCTCTTTGGTAGGGTATCATTACAATTTTTAGGATGGTACCCCTTCGTATCGTATGAATGAATGAAGAGGGGAAGGGAAGTATGTTCTTTTCGAAAAAAAATCTTTCTCTTCTTAGGGCTTACATCGTACATAATAATATGTTGATATTTAATGCTCTCTGAGCTCTGTTTCACCATGAATTTTTTACACTGAGATCAAACTGATTCATAGTGCGATGCTAAAGAGAGGGAAAGAGGACGCAGAAGAGAAAATGTCTCTTGAGGAAACAATGTTCTAGTACTCTTGGAGGCACAGCAAGCGGCTTCCGCTTGAAAGTACCGTAGTAACAGCCACCCATGATATGATTATGATTCTAAAAGGCGATATAATTATAAGGCTTGTTAAAATGAAATTTGAATGGTATACCATGTACCACATAGAAAACGTTGGGTTGAACTCTTAAAGGAACCATTCATATATATTAATTTACTCTGACTCATCGAAAAAGAGTAGCACTTGTGCTTCTTGCGTGATAGGATGCTAATATATTACGGTCCCTTGGTCTAATGAATTTTGGAGAGTTTGATGATTGTATAGTGTACATCTTTAGATGAGAAGAGAGTTGATTTTATGATGATTGTAAAAATGTCAAAAGAAAAAGAGATGATGATTTCATTCAGTTCAGATCCCCAAAATTTCAAGTAGCACTACAAACGGAGACATTCCTCGTGATGACGATTCATCTTCCTTCTATTTGAGTGTAGTGGTGCTTTAATTTGTGTGGAAAACAGGGACATTTTGTCATTTTTACCTACTCTGAAACAATTCAAGAGATGAATATTCGTACAGTGTATTGATACACATCTGTAAAAGATGTGTATTCTCTAGGGAATCCAAAATCTGTTGATGATCACATTAAATTATTAGTTTTTAAGCTCTCAAATTCACTCGAATTTTTCGACGTAATATTGTTGAATCGCAAAGAATTTTCTTTTTATCACACAAAAAAACCTTCATTTTTTGCTGTAGATAATTATAGCATTAGTTTTGAGTTCGTATTATTTTTTGCGATTATTTAACAGAAATTAATGAATGAAAGTGAAGAGATACCTGTGTAGGCTTTCCCAACTTAGAGGCTTTCCTTTTAGAACGTGTGTTGTGGTCCGGATCTCTAGCTTTATCGTTGATGACGCTCTGAATTCGAAGCCAAACCAAGCCATGTCTAAAAACTGATCTCTAGTTTAATATGCATTAATGTTTACAGTACAATAAATACGTAATTTGATTCAGCAGGGGATAAAGTGATTATAAAACCAGGGTTTGGACCACATCAGCAGTGACTAAATTTCAATTTTTTGTAGCATAATGAAATCGATTTCAAGCTGGGACATCTCCTCCCTTTTTCTATAGGACATTTTCTCGCATGGTTGACTAGGATTGAGTTTATTGTGATTATGATCGTGCTCATGTCAGGGAGAGGCAGGTCGCTGTTTGTCTTCTCCCCTCTTTTCCTTCCAACGTTTCCTTACTTGTGTTGTGCTGCTTTTACAGTGAGTGCGTCGTGTTGAAAGGTGATGAGGGATTTATTTGATGTTCTTCATCACTCTTTGCAGCACACGACTCTAGTATTAATAGTCGATAGTCGTCAAGTCTTTTAATTAGCTTTTATACGCGTCATTATTGTCATGCGTTTGGATTTAATACAAACTTGTGACATGTATGTATATATGCTGTACCTGTAGCTTGCGCTTGAAACGTGTGAGATGCAATAATTTATCTACGTAATAATAAGCTCCTGTAAATGATCAAAATAAGTATTGTAGGAGTTTCATGTAAATGAAACATTGTTATTGTTGTAGGGTTATAAAATATTTAATAGCCTGTCATTTCCGAATTGTAGTTTTGAAACATTTTTTTTTTGTATTTTATGTACTATTTCTGGACTTTAAAAAAATATTATATCGTTATTATACTATTTCATGATTGAAAACTTTGTGCAGGTCGGTTGTATTGGCAAGTCGGGAGCATACTTGTATTAATCCTACTGTTGAGAAGCTGCCCAACAAGAATGAAGCTTGTAGAGACTTGCTGCAAAACGCATTTTCTGTAAGTTTTCTGAATGCGTGTAATTATCTAGTTGATGTCAGTGCATATTAACATTAGCTTTATTTTAATATTATTTCCTAAATGCTACCAGGGAAAAGGTTGTATCTGGCATACTGGAGCGAGAAAATTGGCAAGTTTTGGGGCATTGAGCAACGCTGGGTTGGCACCTGCTTACGATGTGGAAGATCTTGTTTTCATTGGTCGTAAGGTCAGCTAAATTAAAATTACAGAACTTTTTAGTTTGGAACCATAAAATTGTGTCCATTGACGAATGGATTTTTTTTTATTTTGCAGCACAAGGCTTGCCCGTATTATGTTACAAGATTTCTTTTACAAAATGCTGACATTATCTTTTGCCCCTACAACTACATGATTGATCCAAATATCCGAAAGAGCGTAAGTTTTGGAATTCAGGAATAATATAATACTTTAATATTATTTTCATGTATGCGATGTTGTTTTACTTTGTTTTCGCAGATGAATTTGGAGCTAGAAGGACAAGTTCTCATATTTGATGAAGCCCACAATATGGAAGATGCGTCTAGGGAGTCGTCAAACATTTCGTTGAAACAAGATGACATTCAGCGTGCAATGCAAGACTGCGAGAAAATTGGGAGACTTGGAAATGAACCTTATGCGCACTCTGAAATTGTAAAATTTACGTTGCATTACATTGATTTTAATTATCGATTTCGAAAGGTATATTTTAATGAAAGATGTGCTTTGTTAGTCTAAACTACTGTCAACAATGAGTCAGTGGATGGATACGCAAACTCCAGAGCTAAGAGAAAATACTTTCAATAGTTCAGGAAAATGTTGGACTGGTACTGATTTTTTGGGATCAATACAAGCGTCAGGTCTCGACGAAGAACTTATTAAAATGCACAATGTAATTTGATCAATAAGTACCAAATTTAGCGCATAAACTGTCATTTTTGTGCTACATGTTTTAGCCTGTAAATTTAATTTGTACGTGTTTACAAAATATTTTTAGACCTATTTTGTTGCGATTTCTGCACAACGGGACGCTCAAATAGAGGCTGAGAAAGAACGCGGTAGCAGGCGGGTTGACGAAAAACCTATGATAACATCGCAAAGTCTTGGGACAATTGAGAACGTTTTCAGGCTGTTCGAGGCATTATACAAAGAAAACGGACGCCATCGGGGGGACTTCCGTGTTGCAATGTCAAAGGACACCATAAGAGGCCGTAGGGATGGAAATACTGGTCCCATGAGAACATTTCAGGTGTTGAGTTTACATTTGTGGTGTTTGAATCCTGCTGTAGCGTTTGAGGTAATACTGTATACTGATTGAGCGACTTCAAACTTTCTATAGCTCCTGTTTAGATGCATTTCATTTTTAATCTGTAGTTTCTGAAGGCGAGTGTTCACTCCATTGTGCTGACCTCTGGAACTCTATCTCCAATGCAATCCTTTGAATCCGAGCTTGATACACCATTCCCCTTAAAATTGGAAGCAAACCACGTCATCAATAAATCTCAGGTAAACAATTTAGAATGTAGTCATGAGTTCACTGTTTTGTACAAAACAAATATAATATCAGGTTATCAAACAATACGTTTAAACGTTATAAACATCGTTTTTATTAAATGAAGTTTCATTTTATTTGACAGTGTTGGGCAGCTGTGGTTGGCACTGGTCCCAACGGTGGAAACCTCAATGGTTCATACGCTAATGCATCTACACTTAATTATCAAGATGAAATTGGTAATATTGTCCTTCGAGTTTGCCAAGTTATGCCACACGGCGTTCTTTGTTTTTTTCCATCTTACAAAATGTTGGAGAACCTGGCTACAAGGTGAGATTGGTGAGATGTATGTATAAATTTTAAAAATTCAGACATAATTATGCCTTGTGTTAATTCCAGATGGAAAACTACGGGATTGTTGGATAAAATTGAAGCAGTCAAGACGGTTGTGTTGGAACCACGCTCTGGGCCAACCATGTTTCAGGAAGCAATGGACACTTTTTATGAAGCAGTCAATGCATCTAACAGTTACAACGTAAGTTAAGTTACAATTTAGACAGTGCACTGGTCTAGATGACACTTTTTGTCATCGTTTTTCATTTTGTCACTCATGTCGTTTTGGTAGAATTCTTCTATGACCGGTGCTCTCTTCCTTGCTGTTTGCCGTGGGAAAGTTAGTGAAGGCTTGGACTTTGCTGATCATAATGCCCGTGCGGTTATCTGTGTAAGTAAATTAGTTTCAAGCCAATTTGGTATAACTGGTACTTTACGTAATCGTACGTGTAATTTAAATATTCTTCAATAGGTGGGCATCCCGTTTCCCAATGTAAGGGACATGCAAGTGGAATTGAAGCGTGACTACAATAGTAGGAATACAAGTCGTGGCTTACTGGCTGGTGGCGAGTGGTATGAAATTCAAGCATTTAGGTGAGAATTTGAAATTATAATTTAATAAATTTCTCTCGCAAGCAATAAAGATGCAAAAACTTTAAATAAAATTTTACAGAGCTTTAAACCAAGCATTAGGAAGATGCATTCGCCATCGAAATGACTGGGGAGCAATTCTGCTAGTTGACGATCGCTACATACGTACACCACGATATGTTACATGTCTTTCCAAGTGGATACGATCTTCGGTAAACTAAAGCATCGAATGTTGAATTTTGAAATGTTACATTTTGTAGTATTTATTATAAAATATAATAAATTGATCATTTCATTCGAAGGTCCAAAATTTTAATAACTGGAGGTCGTTGGAAGAAAGCATGGAAGTTTTTCGAGATGGAATGTTGAGTGTGAAATATGAGCCTCTAGCGTTTGACGGAGACAACTCAATGAATAGTGATGAAAAATTTTCACTGGGTGGTGCTGAAGACTTCGTTAGCCCTGTCCTCGGTATGAACAATGACGTTAAAGGTCACCGAAACCCATCGTTTTCCGCATCAAAAGAAAATTCTACCTCTGCTATTATGCCTTTTGCCAACAGTTTCAGTAGCGGTGGGGATCTCGATAATGTATCTCGTTCGAATGATGATCAATACGCTTCTGAATCTAATCCAGTAAATGATAGCTGTCCCTCTTCACCCAACACTTTCGAAATCGGAGATAGTCCGAGATCAGACTTCAAGCTACCTGCTACTCCTCTAAGCACTTTTTCTAAAAAGAGGAATCAGCATAACAATAAGAATGAGAAGTCAAATACAATTGCGTCAATGTTTGCAAAAGCAGTACAGAAAGTCAAAGACAATTCAACTGCTAGTGTACCTGAATTCAACGCTTCCGAGGTTGCAATTGGCAACTTTTCTTCCCCAAGGAGTTCAGAAAACAACACTAACACCAGTGGCACAAAACGTCCAAGAGAGAAAAAGATTAGATTGTAAGATGCTCCACAGTAGTATTATTACAGTTACGAATTTGTCCTGAATTTTTACTGCTTTTTTAATATCATATTTTAATGCTATTAAGTTGGCAACACAACTTTCCCAGTGTTTTTATTTTATTTTAATGTATAACGGATTATGTAAAAAGTTTTTAATGAATATTGTATTACAGGACAATTCGCAGTAGAAACAAATGTACAAATATGAACAAATAAAAATGAACGATTACTGTTTATGGTTTTTATTCGACTTCCATACTGTCAAAAATTAGTCAAGATTTTTAAGTCAAGTTAGTAATTAGACATTTCAAGGTAAAACTTTGGAAAATAAGAAAAAAGCGTTTCATTGATAACTTCGTAACACAAAATGGCACGTCTAATTAATTTCGATTATACTATCTTTACTTAAACGTTTGTATAAAACTGTTAACGAGGAATATTAGTAGTCTTATAAATCATGTATCTGAAAAACACGAAACGGGTTCAAAAGGTATTTAGCCTAAAACTGAATTGTTTTGTAGTTATACAGTTTCTTTTGCTCTTTGGAATTCAAGGTAGCATAGTGGGCTGTACTTTGTAGTCCCACTTTGTTCTCAACACCCCAGATAAATGACCTATCATAATGCATGAGAATCGGCAATAAGTTTCCCACAGCCCCTTGAACAACTGGCGCTGCAAATTCTTTATCTGAAATAATAAAATTATCTGGTTTGCCTTGCATATTTTCATGCTGTTTGGATAACATGAATTCAATAACTCCAAATAATACTGCTATACACGCCCCAAATAGCAATACAAGGAATGCCGATCCAGTTTCGTGTAAACTTATGGCTGTAAATGCATCGCTGCCGGTTCTGACCCCATTACATGATGACGATGTACCCCACCACTTTTTGAATGTACGTCTCATCAATCCAGTTTCACGTATTTTTGAAAGTCTAAATATCATAATTAAGTGGCCACAATTAACCCTAGTAAGACATGGTTAGATAGTGTCTGGTCTTATGATTTGTGTTATAAAATCTTTACTTGTGAGAAATAGTGGACGCATATGGTAGCCCTTTTTGGTAACCCATGTATCCAAATCCTGGAAAATATTTGCCTGGTAGCCATGCAAATGAGCAGTTTCCTTTTACCATGAAAGTTGGGATTGATTCGCTTGTAAAAAATATGTATCTTTCCCTATAGACCTTATGGATTCCGTCTTGAAACCCATTCACCAGCACAGACGAGTCAGCCTGAAGACGTTTCCACAATAGTGTCATTTCATTTGATTTAGATTCCTGCAAATCAATAATAACAACAGTTTGTACTGACATTGACATTCTAACCATGGCATTGTTAAAATATAATATAGTGCAGGAGCATTGCAAATTGCAATCTATCACACACCTTAACCTTCTCCAAAAACGAAGAGCCTTTGACGAGCCCGATTTTCCATGCGTTACTCCTCACGGCTTCATTTAAATCTTTTACTGGAAGTTTATCGGTGTCCGCTGCTAGGAACGATGTTAAACGAGCAGTGTAACAAGCGAACATGAAAACGGCAAGTATCCAAAAAGTACCGACTGCTATCCGATATGGTGTTACTCGGATTGTTGTATGCTCACTTTGCCCTATAAGAATTGGTCAAGTGTGGCAAATTGCAGCAATTGCATGTAAATATCACGTTCACTAGGTATTGTTACATGATAGTATCGATTGCTAACCTTGGAGAAGAAAGCAACTTGACAGTAACCACATTGACTCTCCTGGTGTTGCATTGAAAAGTCGAAAACTTGTAAAAATTATCAATGTGATAGTTCCCAAGCCAATCAATACGAAAATGGACAGCCAAACCTGCCAATCGAAAGGTCTGATGAATGCATCTAGTTTCAGTTCAGCAAGTTGCCAATCCCGACGAATAAGGAGTCGTGTCTAGAAATTGAAGTTTAATAAACGAACAAAAAATAGTCAGAAATGTTTATTACATTGACGTACTAATAATATGCATGCAATTTTGTTTTACATTATATCATCTTATGTGATGATTTGACATAATACTAGTTAGCTTACTGTTTACTTACTGAGCTGTATTCCACTGGAGGAGAAAAATCCATGACTGATAACCTGTTTTTAGTAAAACTGAAAGACATCAGAGCAATGTCAGCTTCCTATTAAGATATTTCAATAAAGTCAAAACATACAGTTGATAAGCAAAAAACGGTTGAGCTTTCACTTCATACGATTTTCAACGTTACACATACCGTACTATCGTTTATATTTATATAAAAAAATTATTTGAATATCTTTAAGATTTTTTATATATATGAATTTGGTTGTACTGTATTACAGAAAACATACATTTTTTTGAAGCATCCCAACCATTCCAGACCAATTCCCATTACTTTCTAAATCACCAAACTTGCCATCAGTAGGTGTTCTAATAAAATATCTTTAACAAAATGAATTCCAAATAATCAAATGCTAAGGTTGAGGATGATACAGTATTTAGCTAAGGCTATAATATAAATACAAAATAATTGTTCAAATAATTACTTGAAATTCAAAACAGTACTCATCAGGTCCAAAAGGTCAGGTAAATATCCAGTAGCGATTTGCGACCTTATTCCGATGGATCCTAGGACAGGGCGGTGTAGATTAACAACCGGTGGCCCCTGTAAGTATATTTACATTCTTCATTGAGAAAATTAGAACAACTGATGTGTAATATTTCATGCTATGAGAAGAAAATTGCAGATCATCAGCAATGTTAACTTAATGATCTACTCTGATTCCACATAAATATTAAAACAAAATGCTTCTTATTAAATGTAAAAAAGTGTTGCTGATCATTGCATAAAACGTTGGTTATTTGAAAAATTAAGAAAAAATGCGTACAGCAACAGTTGTTACTCTCAGCATTCGTCCTTCAAAATTAACAATCCCAGTATCCTTATGTGAATTAATCTGCAACCCATCAGATCTGTTCCATGTACCAATTTTTTGAAATAGCGGATCTAAAGATGTAGCAAATCCGAATACTTTATAAATTTCCAATTGCTCATCACTCCCATTCTTAATCGGCAATTCTCTGACTAAAGTCCATTTATAGTTCATCATAATTTCTGGTCTGACACTGTTAACAATTTCATCTACACTTTTATTTCTCATCAGCAAAATAATCTTCCTTTTTGAACTGTAGTCTGTTAATAATTTGGAAACCAGAAGATTCGTGTGATTACTTTTGTTATTTTTATCTTCAGCAATAAAATCTGCAAATATAATAGGTTGTCTGAGATCAGTCTTTATAAAGTTACTCGCATGTAAACCATTAGAACAATTAAGATTTAGAGATGCTTTCGACAACAAAACTGCGAGAGTAAAATACTGACAAACTTTCAAGCTGACTTGTTGAGGCAAAATAAATTGAGCACTGTTCCATTCCCTTCTAAAAGCATAGTCAATTATAAAAGTTTGGTAGACATTTATCAACTTTTCAGTTTCCGGGCTTATGCTTAAATCACCATCCCTACTTCCGTTTTGAAGGAATTTGGGTTTCATTGTCCGCCTCGGCAGCGGCACGATTTGTCGACGGAAGCGATGAATCACTTTCTTTGTTCTCTTCATTTTATTTGCAAGTATTACCATCGCAGGCGGACTTGTAAAGTTTGATTTCTTCGGAGTAACTTCAAACGAAATCTCCGCTTTTACTTGTGTTGTTTTTGGCGATGAGTCCATTCCTCTTTTTTTCTCTTGTTTATTTAATGTGCGATAAAAACGAGAATTTCTTCCTTCACTTGTAACATAATAAATATTGGATGACACTAAAAATGTAGGAGATGATGATGAAAATTGTCCAAATGCTTCAGTTTCATTTTGAACTTTCCCATTTACACAGAAAATCAATACAAAGAGCACAAATACGAGGACATGTCTTGATCTAAAAAACAAGAAACTCGATGCCCACAATGAAGTTTTCTCCATAATCATTGCTAATGATTTAAATAGACAGTT
>JAQIWN010001860.1:0-18352 GCA_034699025.1 Entomobrya cf. arborea Gr-Col-00668
TGCTTGCTTTACCCTTTTATTTGACTTTTTTTCTATTAAGGATAGCCTTTTTACTTTGTTCACTGAGGCATTGCGCAAAATTGGACTCGCATAATGACAAAGTATACTAACATACAGTTAGACATGGAGTACATACAAATAAGCCGTTACTAAAATGATGTAATCTTTTTCTGGAACAAAGTATCAATATAATTGAATCGACAGATTGATAACGTAGTTGGAAAGTTGGAAATCACTGAACGATTCAGTTTTTGACATGGGATTTCAAAAATCCTTATGAAAATTGTTCAAGATTTGATAAGCTCTCTTATCTTCGAATGTCAAGGGTTTTAATCGGTATCCCCCATTTTTTTCACTTGGCAAAAGACTATTTGAGTTGTGGTCTACGATTGTTATGCTCGATCCGAGTTTATTTTTTGAAATTCAATACATATTTTCACATTAATTATTTGCTCAAGCCGGTATAGTTTTGCGTGGGTAGTTAAATGACAAGACAAACAGACACACATGCTAAATTCACCAGTGAATCCAAAATACTTCTCTTCATCTGCATGAAAATCATTGTGCTATTTGATGTTGTCATCATAATAGCCCTAAATACGCCATGCTGCCATGTTTTGTATGCAACTTGTACATAAATTCTTCACCGCTTTTTATGTATTTGTTTGTTGCTTTTTGTGTCTTTTTTTGCAACATGTCCTCTTTCTTCTTACGGACCATTTGAAAGTAAAGTGTCCACACAAAAACATAGACAGACAAAGAGAAGAGGGGAACAAACATTAAACAGTAGTCGCAGTCACATGCATAAAAGTACTTGTTGTCTGTAACGTAAACGTAACCGTTTTTGTGGCTTGGTGTGGGCATAGTGGTGGTAAGTAAATAAGTAAATAAGCTGGAAGAAAAGTAAGACAACGCCTTGGGAGATCAAGTTTACTCCCAACTCTTTGCAAAAGCTAACAACAAACAAGTAGTTTTCCCCATCTCCTCATTTTTGCTTTCTCTTCTGTCTCATCATCTGAATAAGTAGATGCGAAGTCTGCTGTTAGCCAACATTTTTCATAGATTCTATGCATGCCAAGTTTTTTTTTTCATTCCCACTCGCAGCTTTTTTAGTGTGTGTTGCATTTTCATCATTGTAGAATAAAAATAAACTTAGGAATAAATACAGGAGTTCAGGTACAAGTAACGGTGACGCGACGGTAAGCCACGGAGTACAATTTTTCTTTTGGCATAAGAGAATCAGATGCAAAGATATGTTCAAGTCTTTTAAGTGAACTGAGTAGGTGTGACGTTAAATAAGCAACTTTTTATTTGTGTTTCCATTGCCTTGTCTGCTTTCCCCTTGGGTGGTTCAGGGAAAGAAGGACTTTCTTCTGTTTAAATACAATAACAAGTGAAAGCAGCAGTGGTGGCGGTAGTGGTGTAAGTCATTTTTGCATACATATTTTTTAATGAAAAGTGGAGCAACTAATATTCTTAAACATTTCCACTACCCTACTTTACTTCATAGACCATACCGATTTAGAATAGCACCCTTTGAATTATTCTCACACATCATCATCTCAGCTTTTTCGTAGAATTGATAGTAATCATTGTCAACAGGTAGCAGTAAGCTTAAAGCCAGTATAAGTTGTAGTCAATGAAAGGAAACTTTAAAATAGATTAGCATCAAAATTCTAGGTACTTTAAAGCTTAAATGAGAAGTGACTTCTCAGTACTAGTAATAATAGGAGGATAAAATAAGTCCTGTCCTTTCGAAGAAAGATCTTTACTGAAATATTTTTTTTTGAATTTTTATACATTTTAAACTCTAATCGTGAACTAAAACCATTAAAATGCAGACAAATCTTATAACCATTTTATGATTCAATCTGCATCTTCATATTTTAAGAAAATAAATTTCGTTTTTCTTTGTGGTTTAATATTTATTTCGTATTCAACCTTCTTGGTACGCTGCACCGCTAATGTACCGCATCTTGAATTCAGTAATAAATCATATCTGAAATATGAAATGAATTTCAGTTATTCAAAGACTGGTGACTGGTATGTTTTTTTTTAAATGTGGATATGGGGAACTCAGGACATGGGGTAAAGGGGTCCGTATTATACCATCTATGTTTTATTATTTGTCCTGGAAAGCGAATCGTAAAACTGATTATCCTTGAACAAAAACGGAAATACGTCATACAATCCCCATTTCATTTACTGATTTAACCCCTTTTCCTTCTCATATTCTGCTAACTAGCTGAAAAAAGTTGAAGATACAAAGATCATGGTAAACGTTTAGTAATTAGCAATCAAAAATATGTCTACTGAAATACACTACAAAGGAAACATTACAATTACGATTTGGTTGCTTTCTGCATAATCATTCTGTTTCTAATCATATTTTACAATTGATTTCAAAATCGTATTTATTTTCTTTTGCAGGGAGCTTTCAAATTGCACCAATCTAAAATCTACGGATAACTCAATTCAAAACAAAATGGCCAGAAGTACAATGAAGCACAGTTACGGGGGAGCAAACACCATAACGAGAATAACCGTAATGGGACTAACTGTTCTACTCCTTTGGGGCGAAGTGAGCCGTGTTGAAGGTAAGTTGGTGAAAGCATTATTGTAGTGCTAGTGAACATACAAATATAAATGAACGTAGTGAACAAGACAGAAATGGAGGAAATATACCAATTAATTTAATTTACCTATTAAAATGTTGATGAATCATTATTGCGTCAACTGCATAACTAATATGTGGTGTAATTACGTCAACCTACCACAACAATTTACTTATCTTGTTACACAGTTTACTTTTACAATAATGATTACTTGTTATGACCCACGCATTTCTCAAGGCATAAACCAAACGACTCATTGTCATCATTTTTACGTGATGGAACAATAATTATCACATGCAGCTATACATGCTTCCTGTAAATGCACATTTCCTGTTAGTTAACAAACAAATTATGGGATGTTAACTACACCTTTCACCTTGCATACACTAGCATATATACAAAATGAACTTTCATCTTTTGCGTAGGTGAAGTATACGGGACACTCCTCCAGCATCCAAATATCGGTGGTGTTTGTCCAGAGATATAAAAATTGCTGTAATGGCCATAATAGGTGGACTAATTAGTTTAGTTCATTTAGTAGCGGCAGCAGCATAAGCATTTTGTGATATACTCGCAACTTCATAACTCTTGGTGAAAGTTTTTTTTTGTATTTTGTATCAAACCATACAATGTTGTTACACAATGATTTTTAAGGCTTTGTCCACACAAAATGAATGAATAACTTTGCATCATCATGTCCAGTAAATGGATTTTGGGCGTAATTGAGTTGAAGTTAAACAGCAGGGTTACTGTTACGGTTGCACCATGTTATGTGTCCTTTACATATAGGATAAGCATGATAAAAAAGATTCTACAACTTTCTGACTAAATTTAATACAGTGGAAATGTGGGACGGGTGTGTATTCTGAGTTTAGATGCGTATTCAAATTCATAAGCCTGCATAGCCGAAAGCCTGACACACGAAAAAGGATCCGAATTGTATCCGTGCTTCGTACTAAAAAGTCTAGCATGGGAATAATCAAGACAAAAAAAAATCCAGTACACTATGAAAATTATTTAAGAGTGACATTTTGTAATTTACTTTCTCTTGCTGTCTATGATAGTAAGAGGTCACAGAAAAATACACTGATGCCATCAAATCGGCGTCGATGAAGGTTTCATGCTTCTTTTATTGAGTCGGGTTGTCAATGACAAGCGAAGCTTTTTCTGGCTAAGTCTGTAGTTTTTGTGGTCTGTATTCTATATAGTCTACTCATAAATATACCGTATTTGTGCATCATTGTCGTGCTATCTCTGAAACTATTTTATGCAGCATCATCATCTGAGTTGTCCTACAAGCAAAATGAGATGACAGATAAATAGAAATTAGAATATTTTTAGTCAAAACATATGACAGCACAACAGACTTTACAGTGATCCATTATATCACAGTGAGTTATTAAATTAAATGGTAATATATTATGTATGTTGATGTAAAATATGTGATACATAACATAACATAACATGTTCAGTGTAAAAATTTGTATATTATTTTTAATTTTAGGGAAAGGAAAATGATGACATCATACGAGAGTTTAATTGACTTCGGCACACTGGCAGCGGTTGACATTAATTTCTTCTGGTGGTTTAAAAACTACATGACATCATTCATTACACATTACTTATAACATTAGATATAGATGTGTTGCGTTTGCTTGGTTATGACTAGACTATTACGTTCGGGTTACATTACTTTTATTAAAATTATTCTGACATTCAATTAGACTTAAATGTTGTTTGTGGCATAAATACATCAAGATGTATTGAAAATATAGTAGCACCAAAATGGTTACCGAAAGTACTAACATAAAGCCTATTGTTCCCAAAATGCAAAATACTTAGTAATGAAAACTATTGTGTGTGGATGTCTGTGTGTGGGTGTATGTAGTAAATAGCTATTACTATATTAAGCTAGCAACTTTCTATAACTTTGCATACACAAATTTACAGTACGTTTGCTATTAATTGAAAAATAGGAATTCAAATAGGAAAAGCTACAGGTTATGAATGATTTCATAAACAAAGATCAAAAATAGAAATCCTATATTTGTAAATTTTTGAAAAAGCATGCACAATGCTGCATTGTGTTACATGACAAAATTCAAAGGGGTTACACGGCTGTAAGTTATTAGCATTGAGTGAAAGTACAAAATGACAAAGCTATGCTACAAAGGTTCTGGATTTTAGATTCTAGAAAGTGTATGAAAAAAGCTTGATCTCGCAAGCATTTTGTAGTTCATCATCCACATTCCACACCCTATATTATTCCGCCCACACAAAACATCCAGCTACATTGGGGGAACCTGAAAATACTGAGCCAGCTTCATAATCCCAATATAGGTTTTGGTTTTGCTTCAAACTCTTTCAAAGTTATAAAGTTAAAGGAGTAAAGTCAAGATACAATTTATAGTTTCATGTCGTCAGAAAAAAGCTTTATACTACCCTTTCTATTATCCTACCTCTACGCAAAAGGCAAAAGCTAAACCTGTCTGATTGATGAGTAATGGGTTCGTCTTAATTGTTATTCAGCGGATTTCATTATTTTTTAATTTGGGTAACCAAATTTAAAAGATTACAAATGGCCGCAACCAGTTTCAAGTATTTTTCAAATTACATTTACTTTTTTCTGACAAACAAGTAGCATTCCATGAAATAGTTCGAATTCATAATTTTATAAACAAATTCGCATAATCTAATATCTAGAAATCTAAACGTATAGATACTAGATACACATTTACGTAAAATTGTATATCTTGTCTAAACTTAAATTAATTTTTGTGATGAGTATCCCTCAAACACAAACTACATTTTACCCCAAACCCAAACATCAACACGAGAAGAAATCAAATTATGCAAAGTAGTTTACGCAATCTTTCTCTAGAACCGTTTAAAATCTTGCATTGTTCTCATACTCATACGACTGCAAAAACCTAAGCCGTTTTCGTCATTTACCTAAATGTCTACCAATTGCATTTGTGATAATATATGAAATAGCACGTTCTTCTGTGGAAACGTCCCTGAAGTCGGCAAAAAATGTTTCATGCTCGCCATATCATATCACATTACAACAAACTCAAGTATACGTTGGATAGAGAGTGTGTCTCTCACTCATTCCAAAATTTATTAAGGAATCCCTGTGATGTTGGAAGGGTTAGTCTTGGAACATTATACGCTAGTCTATGAGATGCGATGACATCACAGTTTACAGTAATCATCAAAACAACTAAAGCAACAGAAAAAAACAATATGAACTTACTTTACTGAAAATGATATTCTCATCTTAGGTTTATTATCCCTGTCATAAAGATTGTGCTTGGTTTTGGGTGTAAAAGTGGTAGTGATACAACAGTGTAAACATGAAAGCGTGAAAGTGGAAAAGCATACTTGGAAAAACAACATAACAAGATGATTACCATCTATATTGCTTCTATATTTTCATATACAAAAACAAAGAAGTTATCATCACGTCACGTCACCCTTTTTTGCACACAAAAATACAAGTGGAGGTGACAAAAGGTGCAATGAGCATCTATAAAATGGGAAAACCTCTTAATCCCGTCACACTTTTGAAGCACTTTCACAGTTTCCATAATATTATTATTACCACACTTCCAGTTATTATATCACTGCCACTTGAATGAGCCCCCCTAACATTTTCGCAAAATGTGATGCTTCCTCCCAGCTACACTTTTGTACATTATGCTACTACTTTGAGTGGAATTTTCTTCCGTCATTGTCCCCAGTCGGGAATAAATAAAGATTTGTTTCTATTTCGAATGAGAGATGAAGGTGCAATTCAACTGTATCATTATTAGTCGTTTCGTATCTCTACTACACATGCAATATGAAATGAAACAACGCAATATTTTTTCTATAACTTTGAGACAAGAACAATCTGCCACACAGTCATGTTTGTACATTATGACAACCAATTTTCTTTGAAATGCACACGTAATGGTCATGTAATGACCTCAAGCTCAACAACATAAATCCCATAAATCGTAATCTTTGTTATGAAAAGAGTTTATTCATTTCATTTCCCTACTTTATATTAGCACGTCAGTCACTTTGGTAGGTCGTTCAAGCTAAATATATTCGTCGTCATTTGCCATTCGCCATGCTTACTTTAGAAGGATACAAACTTTATTTGTAGTTTTCATTGTTTCTCACTGAAAGCACCTTCCCATTCCGAAGAATTATTATAACTCATATGAAATCTAACATCTAAAGGATGACGTACGAATAACAGCGGCTTTAAATTTTATACGTGATGAATTTTACAGGAGGTTGTAGCAGATTTGGACACTCTTGCTTTGGGGCTCATGGCAAGCGAGCTGAGATTCCTGCTGGATATAACCCTAATTTAGATCCGATGGCTATCATTTCTCCGCTTCAAACCAGTCAGCAAGCGTCAATGGGCTCTCCTTCAATGATTGCAGAAACGATTCCCGATGGTTATGATCCCACACTAGCTCTTCTGAACAGCAACAATCGTATTTCACCGAATCTGTTACAATGGGTATGTAAAATTAATGCGTAAAATTAATAAACCCCCATCAACTTTTGAGTCTCATAATGCCCCGAGTCGTTTATACTTCTCTGAAAAGTAAATTTAGGTAATGATATTGTTGAAATTGAGAAATTCTGAAGCGAGACTTGTTTATATATAGCAAAATTTTAGGTATTGATATTTTTTAAATCTTAAATTAATGTGTTTTCTTAGATCCTGTCAACGCGTCGTGGAGAAAGCAGACAAGCTGGAAACCCTTCCATGGATGATTTATCCACCAACTACCGAAGGAAATAAAATATATTGAATGACTTCATGACAAGCACACAAGCTACAAAACATGAAAAGCCATAATGGAGAAAGCGACCGATTACATTTTAGTCGTATAAATCTATGTATCCTGCATTATATATGAGGAAAATACTAATAACTAAATTAATGTCGTAATAAAAATTATAAAGATTTTACGTTTTTATCCTTAAACAATAAATCCTTTATGTCACGTCAAGTCAAAATATAGTCATGTTTAACAAAAATGTGAAACTGCAGTTAACCTTACACCAAAGTTTTGGTGTCTTTAAATACTTATAAAATAGTGTAAACATTTTGGAGTGTAGTTAGTACAGTGGTGTCATAAATAAAGGAAGTCAATTAAACATACCAGGGTGCGCCAGCCAAATACATACGAGATACCTTCAACATTCAAACTTCCTTAATAAGCTGCATTGGATATATTCATTTGAAATTACCATGCAGCAAGCTATATTGCAGCATATTAATATAGTATTCTTTTAATACTAAGCACTTATCTAGTATAAAACTATAAAAATGTTTTCAAATGTTATCATGTATTAGTTCGTATGTTTATCAAATTTTTCGAACACATTAAAATTCTAACATGTCTTTGTTTTACTGCTTACCTATTCTAAACTTCTTTTTCACTTAGGTTTTCCAAACTTTGCTTTTATGCTTCGCGTTTGAATATATTTCACATGGATACATATTTGATCAGTTGTCGAAATTATGTAACTCGCTTTTTTAGACAAGTAACCAAGCACAGCTTTGCTGAAATGTATGCATTTGTACCCAATAATTAAATCATGTAGATCATAAATTAAAAAAGTAAAACAAACATTAAAATTATATGAATTGATTGAATGATTGATGTCACTGGACGGTGTACTCATTACCTTGAGTGATTTAATGATTCTTGTGTGCAAAATGCATCTATAGTTTTAGTGTAATTTATTTAAGCTAAGTACGATTTTAACCGAAATCATAATGTGGTAACTATTGGCAACATTTACCATCTAGAGTTGCTAAATATTTATGCTAGAAGTATTCCGAAACACGTAACAAAAAATGTATTAATTGAGTGTACTTGTATTTTTGCGCCTGGAGAATAATTCAACATTTATTTATTTTATCTAAATAGTTAACTGCAAGATTTCTAAAAGAAAAGTAAAATGTTGTCGTACAAAATGATTATTTGTGAAAATAATCCCTGATGTCAAGCATTGTATGCGTAGCTTATTTGTTAGAATTTTGATCTATTAAAAATATACCGTAATAAACTAAAACAAATGCATCATCTTTTATTTAAATCTCTCGTTTGTGTAACTACTTAACTCTCAAACTCACATGAACAGCGTTTTGTTACAACCAAGCACATACTGTCATGTTCATTGCTAACGTAACCAAGTAGATCATTGAATTTGTTGTTGATATGTAATTTTCAAAGGTATATGAAAGTCGCTGTAATCGGCACAGCAATCGTTCGATTGATTTATCGGTCATCACCTGTTTGAGAGATGTATATATTGAAGAAATTTCATAATCTGTAGTCTGTAGCGATTCATTGCTAGCTGCATTCAACAACCGTTCCCTGGTGAGCTGACTATTCTAAAAAATGAAATGGGAATTACCAGGGCTACTTGAATTCCGTAAAATATTTAAACTCTTCCTTAAATATGGAGCTTAACGCATACAGTTGTCTTCTGTCACTATTTGATGGGTTAGAAAATAATTTAAGTCAATTTGAAATGTACAAAGTATGCTTAAACAGTAAGCAGGAAATAAGTTCCTATAATGATTTTTTCCTTGTTGTACTTGCTGTAAATTAAATGTGTACACGATTTATTTTCAACCAGTAGTTTACATTTTCCAACAATTTAAATTTGTATAAGCGTGAAACCACAAATTTTAACAATTTTTTCAATAGCAAATCATTTTTATATGTCTATATGTTATATGCATTCTGTAAAATATGCATCGCTAAGCTTAAAAATATGACAAGTTTCAAAATACGTTACTTGGGAAATATCTCACAAATCTTAGAGCTTTAATAACTTTAAATCTGAATGATACCCCCAATATAAATAATTTAACGTGGTATGTACGACAATGTCAAGTTCTTTATCAAGTTTCGGGTCGAAAATTTAATACAAATAAAGGGTGTGTACGAATAATCCGGACAAATTTTGGGTCAAAATATTTCGCAGTAACAGAAGTTACTGGTAATATTCTTGGTATATTTAAAAACCGTGTTTTCAAGACTACAAAACGTATCGGGGGAAAAAATTGCATGACTTGACCATGTCTGATTTTTTCCAACGTTTAGAAACCCTTTCGACAGGGTGTTATTCCCATTTTTGAAAACCACATTTTTTGTTTAGACCTCTGCGTCACAACACTGAATGCATATTTGGAATTCTACATAGCCTATTGGATTTGCTAAAGTCTAA
The DNA here is from genome assembly GCA_034699025.1 of Entomobrya cf. arborea Gr-Col-00668. NCBI lineage: Eukaryota > Metazoa > Arthropoda > Collembola > Entomobryomorpha > Entomobryidae > Entomobrya > Entomobrya cf. arborea Gr-Col-00668. The sequence goes on from JAQIWN010001860.1 coordinate 9,870, forward strand.
GCATTCTAAAATGGTCAACACTGCCCAATATATGTTGCTCAGTCTTTACTACTAAGGATTTTAAACATAGGTGGAAATTGCAGATTTTCAATTCGAAACAAATTATTGAAATTCAGTTTTTCCGTTTTAGTTTCTGAAGTATTTTTCACTTTTTCAGTATATAATAATTGTGTTGCCATATTCATCTTAAAAAGAAAAACATGGGCTACAATTTAATAGTATTTTTCATTTTGTAATGACCTTCTCGACTGAAAGTATGACTGTCGCAGGGTTTCGAAAGGGCTCATAAGCATCTCCGTGGGTTTTAGTCTCCTGATGCTAACATGCCGCCCGATTTGTTTAGAGCCGGTTATGATACTTAAACTACTATATCTGCTCTCCCTTTTTTGTACAATGGCTTTGCCATACTTCTGTCACTTGAAGTGTGAAGCTTGAAAAACCTTGGGTGGAAATCTCAATTTTTGAATCGGGAAAAACAAGATTTGATCCATGCTTTGTTAATTGTGATTATCTCAAGCGTGTGGAAGTTTTGTGATCTGGATTTTTACGGTTCTTATACTGCATAATATGTAGTTTTTAGTGATGCCAAACCTATTGCCAATGACTTCTGTCGTTTCAAAATATGCCAATGCAAACTTTGTCCGGATTATTCGTACACACCCTTTAGTAGTACAAACTATGATTTTAGTGTTAGGATCGTCTTGAACTCTATGGCCTCTATACTTTCCGCCATCGAAAATGATCTTAAATTAGACAAATAATCAAAATTAATAACCTTAAATGTAGAAATTCATATATTTTTTCTATAATGATAAATGCACCACTAAGAGTTCAGGATGTTTTTCATGTCATTACTACTGTGCTAAACTACAAACCGTAACCTGGAGATATTAATAGATTCCAATAGTTATATTTAGTTGTCATCATATTATTACCTACTTAAATACTATCCTAGCACAGTAGCTAGTTGTTAAATTTCGAAAATGAGTATTTAAATAAAATTCGTTTAAACGGTTTGGTCTGCAACTTAGTTCTCACTCGGTCGCAAAGCATGTAAATATAAATTAGGTTTGTATCATTGACCACCTTTACCAAGGGCCATTAAAATTAACGATTTAATGACCAGATGTAATTCATAACACCTAAACTTCCGATTTTTAAATTGTGAACAACTTTCATTCAAACAGACCGAAATCAATTTTGCTTTAAATTATACTGATGCCATGCTATTCTTAAATTAAGTAATTGTCTTGTCGTAAGTCCTAAGTCCTTACTATAATTCGAGGGACTGCTTTTTGTTCAACAAATGAAAACGGTGCAAAATAAATTCAAACAGTTTCTTTTCATGCAATTGTAAATTTTTTAAATGCTGTTACGCTTTAAAAAGTATAACTGTGATAGTTTTATTAATATCATCATGTATTACTTAGATACTTCAATCATTTCAACACAAATAAGTGTCAATATTTGCTTGAATCAATCATTAGTAATAATTGTATTCGCAAATTCCTTTATTCCAAATTAAATATTTCCAGAGTTAGTACATCAATTTGTCATACGTTCTACTTGTTCTATGAATGAATGATGTATAGTACTAATGCTACGATATACTAAGATAACGTATAATAGACTCGTAAAACTACGAAACACGATTCATGTATACTAAGCTTAACACTTCGTTTAAAATACAAATATACAAGCATAGTCATGCAAGGTCCAATAATTAACCATCCTAAACTAGACTTTAAGCAATAAACATGCATCACATATAAAGTGGTAGACTAAAATATGCTAAATTCATGCACCGATAAGAGTTTGAAATTAAATTATATAACTTGGTTACATTTAAATGCTGATGGACCGAAATCTAAAACTTAAAGCTAAAGTGTTATAAGTCGAAACAATTTACTGTGCTTTATGGATATTTTCGCCTTAGTTTCAAAGTTTCAAATGTCCCTTGAAGCAATAATTTATAATTAGCTGTCATATATTTTGTTTCATTTAATAGATTCAATTAAAAGAATCTACTTACCTTCTTAATCATAGTTATTTATTTGAAAGTTATTCTGCTGCTATATTTTTTAATTGTTTAACTACATGTTGGAACTACTTACTTCTCAAACATCTATTTACAAAATAATAGTATACTGTTTTGATACAAACTTCTACATTTATTTGAACGATACATTTTTGTTTAATATATGATGAGAACTTAGTTTATTAATTATTACTTATTATCTAATATTTTTGTCATTTAAAAATTGCCCATAATACAGTTTGTTTTCAACTCTGAGGTTTATACATATATCTTATGTTTAGTAGCTTACGAGGTATGACATGCAGTTACTATTCTAATTTTAACGATCTTCAACGAGACTTGTATTTTTAAATAAGTATTTAGAGCTTTCTCGATTTGCAAAGTTTTAGAAAATAAATTGACCACACAATTTGTGCATTTAAACTCTAATAAAATAGATGTGCTCGGTAGCTCGGTTAATCTACCAACCATTGTAATTTACAAATTTCAATTCAAGCCTACAGTTAAAACAATGTGCATGCCTCTAATACTTAAGCAAATATTGCTAAAGATGTTTATTTTCGTATTAAACACTGTAAAGATTTACCCCCATGGACAGCCATCCTCTAAACTGTTACACTGATTCTACAATTTAATAACTCTTACGTATTATATTTATTTGACAAAGACAAAATTCAGATGACGAATATTTTTTTATTGACACAAACGCGAAACGTTTTGACTTTTCAACTGTATCATCTTTTGTTGCAAAATGTTTGTGATTCATTTAAAACCAAACTCATTAATAGACCAATGTTTTTGGAAAGCCATATCGGCCTGGACCATATTGTGGCTGGGACAGCATATCAAATATATTATTGGGCTGTAATCTTTGCTGAACGCCTTTGATGTCACTATTTCCGTCACGATTGTTTGAGTATCTGTAAGTATCACCAAAATCGTTTTATTAGAACCATTTTTTAGAATAATTTAATTGTATTCTAGATTTATAATATAATTAGATAATTCACAATCGGATAATCGTATGTATTGTATATAAGTGAAATAATTTGGCATGGCTTTAGCTATTGTTTGACTACGCCGCCGTTTTGCAATTTGGTTTGACGGTAAAATAAAATTTCAATGCTTCAGAAATGAGTTTCAGCAGTTCCGTTGTTCTGGAGATGACCACGCACATTCTCATTTTGCCCCGGTCATTATGCAATGTCATTATTTTATTTTGTGTCACCTAAGCCAGTTTTATTGTACATGTCACAGATTTAGATTGGTTGTTGTTTATCAGTGAAACACAAAACAGTTAGATGAATCATGTTTTACTTGCTCTAAAGAAATCATTACCTTGCCACTTTTTCTGAATTTTCTGCAACTAAATCCTTTCCAGTAGATTTGCGATCTCGGAAGAAAGTTGCTACGGAGCCTGAGTCGTCCAAACCATTCGCGGACGGTTCCAGTGGTTCCTCAGTGCTACCAATATTTCCTAAGCCATTCTCCACAGCATTCCTTTTCAGCACTATTTTTGAGTTACATGATCCATAACAAAGGCATAAACGAGAAACATTAATTTTTTGTGTTTACTTAACATACATGATTGTTTGAATGCATACGATCCGAAATGCCAAAAACAAAAGTAGTCATTGTCCGTGTTTTTATGCAAAAAAATCTTATTAGGATCGGTAAAACAGTTTACCTGCAGATGTCGCAACACGTGGGTCAGCAAAAATTTCGCGTAAGGAGGTCCCTGAATCTGATATAACCATCCCTGAGTCATCCAAACCGCTTCTACTGCCGAACTCCAGAGGTTGATTCATCCTTGCAACTTTTTGTTCATACGTAATTGGATATTGCTTGCGAGGGCGCGTACTCATCGATTTGGAAAGTTGTTTTTGCATCAAAAGGGCATTAGGTATTGCGCCCTTGTAATACGGATTTTCTGCATAATTTATGACCTGTTTTACTGGATATTTCCCAAGTGAAAGGGAAGCTGATGGACCTGGATAAAGTTTCCAGCGTCGTTCCCCTTCCTGACTATTCCATTGTTGAGAGGGAAGATCACTGCCGTCGCCAGCCTCACTAGAGCCAGAAGGAGAAATCGGTGATGGTTGTCCACTCCTTTTCCCATGTCCTGAGAAAATTAAAGTTAATGTTAGAGTTGGTTCGTTATTTAAAAAATTGGGAAAAGTAAAACTCATGCATATTCCATTGAAATTAGATTTAAAGTAGGATATTATGAAATTTTGCAAATCCCACATTGTAAATTATAATAAAAATCGTTGTTGCTGCTGCTGCATTTTTCAATGTTAACATGTTTCGTTTAGGTTTTGAATATAGATGAAATTATGACAATGGCAAGTCTGGAAAGTTGTGGCAATACGCTCACCCAGTTTTTGTATCAAATTATTTATGGCTACACAGTGCATGAATCATCACGATAAACCAAAAATAGACTAAATATTTATTGTAATGCACAACGTATGTACAACAATCTTTGTGTATCTTAAATTATGCTTTCTTACGATGTATGGATATTGATATGGTATTTCTACATTCTATGTATCTATGATTTCATTATATATGTTGGCATATATTTACAATGCATTACAACATATTCTTTGAACACTTCATGGAATCATCGAATGAGTTACAAAATTGATGAAACGGATATATTATGTATCTTATGTTTTCTCCACCAGTTCGTATGACTGGATGTCGATCAAATGAAGAAAGCAGACAAAAAACATTAGAATGGTTAAAGCTACGCTGATTTGATATGCTTCTTTGTTTGTAGTAAAAATATATCAGGGTTGTATTACTTGGTATTTGCATATTGCTTTCAGTTTAAATTATTTTCAGCCTTAAACTGATAAATTTTATGATGTGTACAACACTGAAGAAAGTTAAAACCCTCAGCTAAAAAATACATTCATAAACGTATTTTTCCGATAAAAAACCGTACGATTTTGCAAAATTAAATAAGAAAAATATTTGAGAAGTTCAAATACCTGGAGTGAAAGTCCACACGCTCAGGGGGGTTTTGTTCGCAAGAAACCGATTTCGCATGAAAATATGAGTATTATCAAAACATTCTTCATTACACAATGCGAGGCTTATGGACAGTTTTGTATCATTATTTCCCATACATTGACAACTTTGGCATTTGCTTATCCAATTAAGATTCTGATCTGATCCCCAAAACGACTTGTGATTCTTTATCCGTTTATACGCCTATTTCACCCCTGTTGTCGCTACCCACGCACTTTATTTTATACTTGTACCACTATTACGTAACGTGTTGATGCTTTTCTAATGTTTATAATACACAATACATGGATTCACCTAAACATACCCACACGTTTTAGCGCACCCACAACCCACGCCAACTCAAATGCCTTAAGTAGGCGTATGTACAAGCTCTACAAAACTTTGCTATAAATCCTTTTTTATTAACAACCGTTATCCGTTCTGAATGTGCCTTTTTAATGCGAAGACCGGGTTTTACTACCTTGAATTTTTTAGACTCGTCTACCGCAAATCATCGTATTTACTGTAATGCGTTACTTTAGAAAGATGAGCAAACCAGGAATGCAGTTTTATTACAAAGGTTCCCAACTTTCTTGAAGGAATACAAACAACCATAAATATAAGAAAAGGTAATTTTCCAACGATGTCAGAAAGGCTGTTCTTTCATTCATCATTAGGTTAGATACATTAAACAGGAAGAGGAAGACTCCACAAAATAATCGTCACTGCATCAGTAAAGATGATTCTACGTAAGATAAAAACTCTCATGTCTCATACGCGGAAACTATACTGACACACTAAAGTGTGATGTTTGAAAAAAGTATAAAACATCGTCGTCTTTCTCGAGCTCATTTTCCTTTCGTAATTTTAGATATGACCAGTGCAAAAGTTGAAACAGGCACAAAGAGAAAGCATAAGCACGCGACGCGTGTAAACGTATGTGCCACTCAACAGGTTACCCATTAGTGGGTGTAAATCCTGCTGTGGTGGAATACGGATCCAAAGCCCCTTTTGTCTATTTGAAAGCACAATCCAACAAGGTACTTACTTCTAACCATGATTCTATAATAGCACATAACCATAAAAGAGAATGAGACTCTGCGATCTGAGTGTTGATGACACTTCGTTAGGAATGGCCATGGTCTCCTTTCTGGAAAGTAAATGCAAATACTTCCTTATCTTCTATTTCGGTTTTATACAAGGTTGAAGTATTTAAGACAAGAGTATACGTGTTGGGTGTATACAGCCTGTAACATCGTTATCCTTTTACCTAGTTTTATTACTAAAAAGTGTGCTCAAAATCACGAAATGTGCAACCCGCCAACCACCATTCCTGGCAGATTCCTTACATCACATTTTTGGTGAGGAGAAGTAGTAATGTAATATGATAGTGAAAATGATGTTTTCTGCATTGAATTTAGAAGCTATTCGAATAAAAAATTTCTTGGAATCCAAAAAAGTGTTAAAAGTTGTCATTCGTATTTTAAGATACGAAAGGGCTTTCTCCGAAACCTTTTTAATCGATATTTCGAAGCTCTCGTAACGCAAACATTAGGGGCCCATAATTGATAATACGTAATTTAAGTTTTAGTCCTGTGATCAGTCTTTGACGTAAATCATTAAGTTCAGTTTAACCAACTCGTATTGAACTATTAATGAATAAATAATATTTATGTTAAATCGGACCGGACCCAAAGCCATTGCGTTGATGTATGCATTAAACTAGATTCCCTGGTATCTCTTACGAAACGTTCCTTTATTCTTTACTCACTAGAAAAATTCCTTGAACCTATTAGTTTTATCTTTGGAGCTAAATTTCATGGTTTGATAATCAATCCGTCCCTTTAAGGCAAACACGTACATAACCACTCATTTGTACTACCATGCTCCAACGCAATGTAGTGGATGTTAAGTTAGTTTGCCTAAGGAACTTTTGTATGAAACGGACCATAATATTTTGGAAATGGTGTTTTCCAATGAGTTTACCTTGTAATTATGATAATTCGTTGAATCAAATATTTACTTGAAATTAGAAAGTCAATTTACTTTTAATTAGTATATATTTTTCAGTTTAAAAATGATCTTGGTACTTGAAAAACAAAGTGAAAGTAGGTTTCCCATGTAATTATAAGACTGGCTGAGTATACGTTTGTGTGATGTGTCTTTGATTTCGAAGAAAGTCGAAAAATGTTTTATGATTTGATAATTATTTAATATATGGTAGATTGCTTGAAGCAAATATGTACTTTTCGTTCTGTTTTATATGTATTTGTGTATCTCAGATATTAAATTTGTGTGCAGATTTTACTTATCGATGCGAAAAATGAGAAACCTTTCTACGAATAAAATGCATGTCTAACCATTGTCTAACTAATTATGTACAATACAAACATATCCCACTACCAGTGCCAACTTTATCGTCTCGCATTTAAAATTAAAACCCGACGGTAAGTATTTCATTTGATCTTACGTAAATGTAATGGCATCATCATCATCTATCGTCATCCCACCATATTTCGCACATGTATATTTTTTAATAAGTAGGTTGTAAATCCAGGGGAGATTTAAGGTCTGGGAGATTCGAGAAAACGTTTCATGCCTTACATTTGTATATAAGATTTTATCTGGAATATTTTTCGAAAGTAAGTTTTTGATCGTGGTTATACGCTAAGAAAGAACGCTATAGATAAAAATATATGTAAATTTCAATAGTTTACATTCATAACCTCACCCACTCGAAATGACTGTTTGATTGAGCCAATATTAAATAGTTTTGTTGAAAATCTAAATCTAAGCTTAAAGTTATTAGTTCGTAAATGTATAGTTTATATTAAAATCGTTTTATGTTCTATCACTTTCTAGAAAAATATAATGCCTGAAGATACTTTATTCACAAATTACTTCACATTTTCAGAAATCAAAAACTGTACATTAAATACATAGTGATATCAAACAATTATCAAGTATATACAGAAAATCTGATTCAAGATATAGTCAGATTTGCAATATAATTTTTCCCTTGAATTTTCATTAAATAACTTCCAAAATTTGGAAAAGCGCAAAACGATTGCATTACTGTACTATAATTATACTAATATGGAGCTAAAGGCAAATTAAAGAGCAGGGTCTACTTAAATGGACAGTGTTAGTCGATTTTAACTAAGGTACCATTGTTCAAATTTCATTCATCATATTCAAATAAAAATGTAGAGTCGCCTTCTTTTTGACGTTTATTAACTCGAAAATGTATCAGACAACAGGATTGTGTGAAATCCGGCGTTTGAGACAACCACCGTTAATATAAGCCGCTGGAAGAGTTAATCCGATCACTTCGAACAATAATCTTTTTCTAAATTTGAAGCAAAGGGTCAAGAAATGAAAAGAGTGACAATCTCCGCTAAGAAGAAAATAGTATCAAGTATGTACA
>JAQIWN010001861.1:0-18349 GCA_034699025.1 Entomobrya cf. arborea Gr-Col-00668
GGAATTTCTAATTGGCCAGAAAATTTGTTACTTCATCAAAAATTGTTTGTAACGTGTCTAAACGTATTCCTTACATCTTTCGAAAGCATTTAAAAATGGAAAAATTATAATGAATATTTTCCTGGAAAAAGATACAGGCCAAAATTTAGATTTAGATGATAGAAATGTCTAAATGGTTTGAACTTTTGTGACTTCATCAAAAATTGTTTGTAACGTGTCTAAACGTATTCCTCACATCTTTCGACAGCACTTAAGAATGGAAAAATTATAATGAATATTTTTGTGGAAAAAGATACAGGGCAAAAACTGGATATAAATGAATGCAATGTCTAAATTGCCCGAAATTTTGTGACTTCATTGTAATTTGGTTGTAACGTGTCAAAACGTTTTCCTCTCATCTTTCGAAAGCATTTAAGAGGGGTAAAATTATAATAAATATTTCCCTGGAAAACGATACAGGTCAAAAACTAAGTTTAAATGAATGCAATTTCTAAATGGCTAGAAATCACTCTCACTCAGTGAATAAAACATGGTGTTTAAATTGTGTTTACAGACTTTTCCATAAAAACTCACTTCAAACCGCCGAAACAAGGGTTGTTTTAGAATATAAAACTGTCACTATGTTGGTGTCAAAAATTGAATGTTGTACAATAACTTGATTTTTAATTTTTTTTAAATTTTATAAATTTGATTTTTAAAAATTTTGAGGATGGTTCCTCTTAATGTGTTTATTAATTTTGATTAATAAAGTGAGCTAAAGTGAGCGAAGAGTCTGCAAACACATGTTCGCCTCTTTTTTTACTTCTTATTTAATAGGAGTAATGGATTAAGCGTATCATCATTGCTAAAGACTTTAAAAAACAGTGGTGCAATAATGTATGATACAATGAATAACTTTACAACTTGTGTTTCAATTGATGTGTCAGAGATATGATAATGATATGATAATGGATTGAGATTTTTTAAAGGACCAAATATACATAGCTGGTATCCTGTGGGGTGCAGATGTGATGTAAAAAATATGTCTGTCGTGATTGTTCTAATCATGCTGTGATGAATTGAAGTCCTGGATACTTTTTTTATCCTGTTGGATGCCGATGACGAAGCAAAGGGCCACTCTCTTTGACAGATGACACAGGGCTCCCGATCTAATTAAGTTTTCAGCGTGGGTTCACTGACGGCACCTTTGTTCATCTTCCGCAATGTTAATTTGTCCAGTAAATACGAAATCGCATGTTAAACCCGCTGAAATATTTAATACTTAACTACTTGCATTAAAAAATACATCTAGTAATTTATGCAAATTTGTGGTGGCGTATTTACACTACCTCAAAAAATAATTTATTTATTTCTGGTAGCGTAAATACGCTACTGATCCTACACTGCAGTTACAAGAAATTTTGTCTTACGTTTATATTAAATAAATAGAATTGTTGTTTTCCACCAAACATAATATTTTTTTCCATGCAAAACTTGCAAAAGATATTTTTGTTTAAATTTAAGGTTAACTCTTTAACGTCTGGTTGCAACCGATGTTTCACAAACGTGAATATAAAACTTACACACGAACATGTTCATAACGTAAAACCATTTAAAGAATTATCAGGTTTTGAGCAAGGTCGATTCTTGCAGCATGTAGAAAATTAAATTTTACAATATAAAAACATGTTGTTACAAAACTTCGCGCCTCAGAAATTCAACTTAAATTGCTAACCGAATTATATGAAATGAATTTAAGTTTTTTGTCGACATGAACTGCTTAAAGGTCACAGATATTTTCAATTTTAGTTAAGTCATTAAATACTCTTATGTTTTATAGTTCATCATAACATTTTTTTCAACATAACAGTCAATCATAACGGTTTAATGAGTATTTAATGCTTCAATGGCAGTATGCGGCCTGGTATCAAAATGACTTTAAATATTTAACCACAAATTCAGCATTTTGTGAACGATTTATCGGACATTGTGACCCAAGAGTACTATTTAAACATTTGTCCTTGGTATATAAGTACACCAAAACTTAACAAGGCGATAGTTTACAAAACCAATAATTGTACAATTAAATTTTGGCCTGCAAAAAACGTCAGACATATTACCGTGTTGAACGGCACTTTTAAGTTTATTTGAATTTTTTAACTCTTCTCGTCGCATTCGTTTGAAAATGCTGACCAGTGAAAACCTTCTCGATTTTTTTACTCGGCAAATGAAGGTTTTTGACTATTTTGGCTGCATACTTTTCCAGTGGAACTGTGACCAAAAATGTTTCCAACTTAAACCCAAGAAAGAGCAAAATTTATACCAAACTAGATTGCACATCAGCATTGTATTTGGATTTCTAGTTTTCTTGCAAGTTGTATGGACATGGAAAGACACCACAACTACTATAAAACTTCACTGTGTATTTCATGTTTGCGCTTTGCTATTATTTATTTTTACCCATTATGTGTTTTACTCAAAGGCGGAATTGGTTGCATCTTATTTAAATGGAATGATTGCGTTTGAGAAACATCGAAATGGTAAGTAATCTAATAAAGTTACTACTACATAAATAACATGTGACAAATTCATTACGCAATATTCTATTTTAAGGTTTCAACCGAAATATAAACAGTGGTCTTTGTGGAAGCAATTTTACAAAGAATGTTGTAAGACTCTTTGAAATCTCCGCTGTGGCTGTACCATTCTTGTATCATGTCGACCTGATTAGAAATCCATGCTTGCCTGCTCATTTGGGAGGCTATTGGATAGTTACGTCTCAATGTAAGGGGAAACTTGGAATAGATTTGAAGGCAACTTGGACGATTTCTGAAATATTGACAAAATTACTAATCTGTTTTGTTAGCTATGTAAATTGGAGTTTTCTTGTGAGTGGAAGCTATTTCTACCTTTTGATAGCCCTACAGGTAAAAACTTACTGCTTGAAAAACTACATTTTATTAGCGGGTTATCAAACTTTTGAAAGTTTATCAGCAGAAGGTAAAACGAATTGGAATATTTGTCTGATGAATAGGGAAGTTGAAGTGTTGTCAGCAGAGTATAGGAGACTCTATTCTGACTACTTGACTAGCAATGTTATGGTGTCAATAATGTTTGAACATGTTGTAAGTTTATATGCTTGTTTGAAATTCGGAACGAGGCTTCCCCTACCAATGTTCTTTTTCTTTGGGCTGACCGCAATAAATGCTGGTATTGTGCTAGTATTTTTGTATAGTAGTTTGGCGGATGTATTTGCAGCCTCGAAAGATATTTTGGAAAATAAATTGAAAACTGGAAAAGGTAAAGGTATGAAAAGACCAAGCCGATGGTTTCGACGTTTTCTCAAATCATGCAAAATTGTGAAGGTTTATATTGGAAGTACTAACTTTGTAGAGCCATTGACTCCATTGATTGTTGAACAGTTTTGTATTCACCAAACTATTAATTTGACACTTTTAAAAAAGTATTGAAGATTTTAATTAGGATAAATACTGTATCAATTTTTGCGTTACAATTTGCTATGGATTTAGAGAAGTAAAATTAGATTTAGAACGTAATAGATTTTCTAGTAGTTCTTATTTAAAATTGGTATAAGCTAGATTAGGTCTTACAATAAGTGGATAAATAAAAGCGTAATAATTCACACAATACTTACGTAAACTTGAGAAAATTTAGTTTGCTTGTTAATAACTCAATTAAATTACAAATTAAATTAAATTTCAAAAGGCTTATATACGTAGACTTGTTATTTATGTGTTAAGATTTCAAGTTTAAAGTTATGTTTTCTTAAAAGCTTACCACTTTGTGAAAGTTAAGATAAAAAAATACTCTTCATTTGAATTTTTCCAACAGTCAGCATTTTTTTTTTGTTTACATTAAGTTTGTTAAGGTTTAAAGTTTTTACAGAGCTTCAAATAAAATTTCAAGGTAAGTGAGCTATAAAAAGATTGATATTAATTCTCATTCAAATATTTGTAGAAGTATAAGACCATCAAGAGAAATTAGCATGCATAAAAGTTCTATATTTTGAAACCAAAATCGTGACTTTTTTATTTATTTCTATTTGTAATGAATAAATTCCTTTATCGTAGCATTTCAGAATACTTTCATGCCGAAATTCTGTCAGTTTTATTTTCAAAACCTATGTTTTATGTTTGCCTTAGCTAAAACTTGTGTGTGAAACTGTGTCGATAAATTTGTGATTTTAACAAATTATTTATTTAAATAGGCCTTTTGGTTACATTGATCATTCATGATATTTTGGTAAGCGTAAATGAGGGTAACATTTTTACAATTTGATATTTCGTTGTAAATAATTTCTATCTGTTGGTTGTTCTAAAAGATAAAATAATTATATTTTCCAACATCATATAACTCAAGTCATTCTTGATATCAATATAACCACGCAAAGTTTTAAGGTTCTACCAATCAATAATTTCCATGTATTCCCTTATTTATCATTAGACGATATTTATCTGCTTTTTTTAGAACAACCGAATAAAAAAATAGCAAATGTATTATTCCAATGTAGCTCATAAAAGATACAATTTTACATGTCGGTACACAAAAAGATATTTGACATTGAAATGTCCGTATTACCTCTTTGTTGTCTGATGTCAAACGGTTGTTTGAGCAACGTGGCTATAAACCAAAAGTTTGAATTAGAAGTAACAAAGCACGTTTACCCCTTTTAGCAAAAACTGTAAAAAAAGGCGTGCCGACAAGTTCATTACGTGCATGTTTATCAAAGAGTTTTTAAAGTTTTAAGCTTACATATTTAAGCTTTTAGGAGCACATAAGCTATTAATGAAAACATAATACAAATATGATTCTTTGCGAAATCGCTCGTCTTCAAAGTTCAAATTTAAATTATTCACTAAATCCAATCTAATAATTTTTTAAACCTAAACTGCCCAAATATCATAGATATTTTTTCTAGTTTACTCAATAAAAACTCTTTTATAACTTATAAGTTCATCATAATAATTTTTTAACGTATCCTAGTAATTATTCACGTTTCACTAAATTTCGGAATTTAGCAGCAAAGTTGTCTCAAAATACTAAATATTATATATGCATTTACCAGACTAACGATTTATCAGACGAAATTTACTATTAATAAATTTGCGCAAGGTAGATAACCATACAAAAATCTTTCAAAGCAAAAAAAAATTATCCAGAATTAAATAGTTCAGAAAAACCATATATATTCATTCATATTTTGACCTGCTAAGAACATTGCTGATAAGTCCAACAAGAAATGGTTTTGAACAGTTCTCAAATTCACTTAAATTTACGACTCTAATCGTCCAACTCGTCTGAAAATGCTTATGAACGAAAATATTCTTGAATTTCTTACTCAGCAAATGAGAGTTTTTGACCGTTTTAACTGTTTGAATTTCCAGTGGAACTGCAACTTAAACTGCTTTCAACTCAAACCTAAAAAGGAGCAGAATGCATACCAAATTAGATTGCTACTCAGCGCAATATTTGGTTTACTTGTTTTCTTGCAAGTGGTAACGACATGGAAAGACACCACAACAACTATAAAACTTCATAGTGTCTTTCATGTCTGCGCCTTGGTACTATTCCTTTTTACTCATTTTGCGTTTAATTCAAAACAGGAAAACAAACGGTGTTCTTAGCGGAAGCAACTTTACAAAAAATGTTGTAAGGCTTTTTGAAATCTCCGCTGTGGCTGTACCATTCTTGTACCATGTCGACTTGGTTCGAAATCCATGCCTGCCTACTCATTTGGGAGGCTATTGGATAGTAAATTCACAATGTGAAGGGAAACTTGGGATAGATTTGAACGCAACTTGGACGACTTCTGAAATCTTGACAAAATTGGTAATCTGTTTTGTCAGCTACATCAATTGGAGTTTTCTTGTGAGTGGGAGCTATTTCTATCTGTTGATAGCCCTACAGGTAAAAACGTACTGCTTAAAAAACTACATCTTATTGGCAGGTCATTAAACTTATGAAAGTTTATCAGCAGAAGGTCAAACGAATTGGAATATTTGTCTGATGAATAGGGAAGTTGAGGTGATGTCAGCAGAGTATAGGAGACTCTATTCTGACTACTTGACTAGCAATGTTATGGTGTCAATAATGTTTGAACATGTTGTAAGTTTATATGCTTGTTTGAAATTCGGAACGAGGCTTCCCCTACCAATGTTCTTTTTCTTTGGGCTGACCGCAATAAATGCTGGTATTGTGCTAGTATTTTTGTATAGTAGTTTGGCGGATGTATTTGCAGCCTCGAAAGATATTTTGGAAAATAAATTGAAAACTGGAAAAGGTAAAGGTATGAAAAGACCAAGCCGATGGTTTCGACGTTTTCTCAAATCATGCAAAATTGTGAAGGTTTATATTGGAAGTACTAACTTTGTAGAGCCACTAACTCCATTAATTGTTGAACAGTTTTGTATTCACCAAACTATTAATTGGACACTTTTGAAGAAGTAATGAGAATATGAATTTAGATAAATGTAGTATGAATAATGTCAATAGTTAAAATATATTCAGTTAAATTTAGGACCTAAATGAAAGGATGTGTTTTTATGCTTAAAATTAGTGTAATATTAGTTCTGTTTTAAATGGGAAAATGTAGACATGATAATTTACAAAATATTTACGTTGGCTTAAAACAAAACTAGTTGTGTTTAATAATAATGCTTCACTAGCATGAAACAAATAGTGACAATGTGCAAAATATCGTACAAATTAGATGAACATTTAGATTTTTAGGAACATAAAATAGAGCATTTTAAAAGAATGTTTTAGTAATTTGATTTTTTGCTTGTGCTTTTAAATTATCATTATGATTTACGAAATAATTAATCAAAAAATGAATAAAATTTACAATCGATTTTAAATGGTTAAAGCAGTCTTGTTTATATGTTTAGCCATGCCATGGCAGAATTTTACTTTTTACAGAGCACCCGCATTAATTGGAATGCATATGAGCTAAAAAAAAAGAAATAAAATGTTTTCATTCCAAGACACGTACAAGTTTAATCAGATCAACAGAAATAAAGACGCAATTTTTTTTTTAAATTTTGAAAACAAAATCGTGCCTTTTCGTAATTTATTTCTATTTCGAATCTAAAAACTTTTTTATCGTTCCTTTTTACATAATTTAAACTGGCGCGCTATACAAAAAGATAAATATATACAAAATTTTTAAATCAAGATAAAACAAAATTGATTTATTTGGATCTCTCCACTTTTCACTACTTTCATAAGTAAGAATTGCACCTTAATCTGAGATAAGCCATAAACACAAAAATTTCCATTACATTATCGTTAAACATCAAGTTAATATCTTAAAGTTAATTTTTTTTCTGACGTTTTTACTTCAAATCAAATATTTAACCACGCCAATAATTATATTTAGTTATATACTAATAATTAAACATAAGTGCATATCCTCTTTGCGACCTTTTCTTATCTAAAGGTACATTCTTACAGCTCATCAGTTAACTGAATTGATCCATCAATTTTTTTAAGGTATTTACCATCACTCATTCAACCCATAAGATCTTTTAGCCAACGAGTAGTTACTCAAGCAACTTCGCTTTCCATCAAATCTCAGAAATCCTTTTTGCTTCAGTTCGTCCTCACCAACCGTACTTTCCAGGGCTTTTACACTATTATTCCTAGCCATATCCTTTTTAACGCTTTCTACACCCTCCATAACCCTTAGCATATTTAAATACGCAATTTTCCTCAAGTCCTTTACCTTCCATCCTCTAAATGCCAACGCTCTAAATAACTCCGGATATTTTGAAACATCTTCCAGTCCAAATGCCGGTAGATCCATGCCATCATAGTCAGCACCCAGTCCAATATTGTCCGTCCCTCCAGTAATATTCCTGACATGTTCAATATGTAAAATCACATCGTGTATTGTAGCACGTCTAGGGCTAGCCTTGTTACAGTAGAGGAAGTCACTGTAAAAGTTTATCATTATGATGCCGCCATTCTTTTTCTAAAAGTAATACAAAATCACGAAAAAAAAAATCATTTCCAAATTCAAATAAGCATCAAAACTATTAACAAAAATTTGCACAAGACTTTTAAACTTATAAAAATGGATTTTCGAACACACAAAAAACGTTGAACAAGTGTAAAATCACATTTTCGAGTATCAAATAACGATTTCAAGGGCGTTAAAAACGTTTTCAAAAATTGATTTATGTTTTTCGAGTTCTAAAATATGTATTTGAATATCAAACAACGTTTTTCGAGTGTAAAATACCGTTTTCGAATATCGAATTTTGCTTTTCGAGTGAAAAATATCGTTTTTAAAACTCGAATAACATTCCTTAAAATTCTAACAAAATATTTTATACTTCAAATCTTACCAATATTCCCAGCACCTTATCCCCCACATTCCTATGCACATTACAAATCCCCTTAACCCCCGAATGACTAAAAATCACCGGCGCCTTCGATCTCCAAATAGCCGCAATCATCACATCCTTACTCACATGACTCAAATCCACAATCATCCCAATTCGATTCATTTCCCCAATCAAATCCATCCCCCAACCACTAATACCCCCCGGATTCACCCTTCCCAGCATATTTTCCCACTTTCCTTTCCCCCCATCCACTGGACTAGCATTCGCCCACGCAGTATTACAACTATGCGTTAACGTCATATACCTCACCCCCAACCTATAAAACTGCCTTAACACCCCCGCACTATTTTGAATCAAATGACCACCCTCCACCCCAATCAAACTAGCAATTTTCCCCCCTTCCCCTTTATCCCCTGACCTATTAAACGACGTCCTAGCCACACATTTTGAATTTCCACAAAACTCAAAATCCTCTTTATACCTTTCAATCAATCTTCTAATCAAATCAATTTGTTCCAAAGTTTGCACAACCCCATCCTTTCCTTGACTTTCACACGGCGCATAAGCCACCCAAAACTGGGCGCCTACTTGACCCTTCCTTAGTCTCAATATATCCGTATGACTTCTTCCCATCTTTTTCCAATCCTCCTTAATTCTCAAATCACCCGACAAATTAAATCGATCCATTTGATTTCCTGTAAGTCTTCTTATATTCCAAGGCAAATCATTATGCCCATCAAATACCGGATACATTTTCAAAAGCTTTGTTGCTTTACCCCCACAATTTGCATTACAAAATTTTTCCATTTTTCCAAGTTCTTCTAAAGAAAGCCAATCATTTTCCAGGTCAGCCAAAGACCAAGTCCAGTTTTTTGGAAAAACGCGAGGTTTTTCAGTATAGCCATTGTCCTCTTCGACAATCGATTTCCATGAGGTTCGATGAATTAAAAATCCGATTAACGTTCCAGTTAGTATACCAGTTGCAGAAACGATTAGGATTAAGATATACGTTGATTTTCTCAATACTGCAAATAAAAATATTAAATAAACTTACAACTACACTATAATATTTAATTAATTATTTTTTTTATATCAGTAGTTAACTTACAACACATTTTCACCATTTTGCTTTCACTACAGCATTTTATCTTAAATTACTGACAAAAAATGTAGATCTTAAATTTTTTTGTACTTAAACGTAAGCCTACAATCGGCAGACTAAACTTAAGAACCATTTTTTCCCCTACTTACATCATAGCTATTCTGATGTAGATCGTCCAGATCTGATCTGTAAATCTGTAAAGCCTACTTACATGCTAATATGGGGTCATCCATAAAAAACCTCCGTTAAAATATACACATTCAATAATATATTTCAAATGTATAACCTTCTATCAAATATATATTCAAATATTTTTTTTTCTTTCGATTACAAAATAAGTGACATGTATTATGGACGACCCCATATTAGCCATTTCATCAAACTATCATACAATTTTTGCACATCATTTTCGCACATCTATTTTTTTTCCACTTGTTACGATATATCTGTACACAGTTGCGCATATCATAATACTTTACTTATCAGATCAGTTAGACGAAAGTGTTCAATAGAACGAATTTTTCGTGTCCCCCCGACTAGTTCGGAATGTAACGTAACCTTTTTCTTCAAAAATGTTTCCATGAAAATGAAGCTCCAAAGAAAATAAATACTTATACAAAAGATGAATGTAACTACTTTTTTTTCTCTGCTGAAGATGAGCTCTTAAGAACTAAATTGGCTCAAAGGGAAACTAATCTTCAGTAATAAAAAAAAAAGCGAGAAGAAATGAAAGGCTTGATTTCCATGTCAACTGATACAATAAAAAAAAAAAAGATCGAACATAACGAAAGATAGGTATTGGGCCAAACTCTGAACAAAAAAGTAAAAAGCAGCTAATGTGTTTAATTTTTTTTTTCGTGAAAATTGAGAACAAAAATATATACTATATACTTTTTACCTGTGTAACTTGAAAGCAGAATGAATAAAAAAAAAAGATGTGTATTTTTTACAGATATTTTTTTTTCCACAAATCCATTTCAGATTTTACCTTGGATCACTTTTTTCAATACGATTTGTTTCACCATCATTATCCAACATTACACCTAATGTATTCATTTAAGCTAATATAGATTTTTTTACGGTTTTGTATAATGTCTTTTGTTTTGAAATGAAAGTGAAACGGAAAAAGGAAATGGTGCCTTTGACATTTGACATATCTGACATTTTTCAAGTCTAACAACATACATTACATGTTTCATAACAGATCAGTTATCATAACACCTTTTAATTTTATTATGCCACTCTACCAGATAATATGCTTTTCTCCATCATCCATACACCGAAACAAAAAAATTGTTTACGTTATCCAATTTTTTTTTTTGCTAATGGCGTTTCCATGAAAAAAAAAGCTTTTATGAAATCCCTTTTATCTAAAGTTCCATAACATGCATGTGTGAAAGACAGCTTGTTTCCGTTTTCCAGAAAAAAAAACAAAATGGATTTTCATGTCTGCTCTGCTGCAACCTACCAACAAAAAAGATAAGCTATTATTCCCCCTATAAATTATTTTCAATGCAAAAAAAAATCAATAATTTAAACACATTTCCACTTAAAAAATTATAAATATCTTCACACTTTAATTTTCATTAATTTTTTTTACATTTTTTTTTTCTCTTGCAAATCCCTACCATTTAATTTACAATAAAATTTCTCATATTCCCCCCCCCCCCCATAAAAAAAATTTTCTACCCTTTTTTAATAAATCTTATCAAATCTCCTCCCCTCCTCCGGCCTCACCCCTTCCACCACCCCCACCACCTGCTTATGTGGCATACACTTCCCCCTCCTAATCCCCTTACACCCCTTCTCATGCTTTCTCAACTGACTACTACTTTTATAAGTCGCCCCACACTCTCCCTTCCTACACACCCACGGCCTCTCCACACTATGCCACTTCATATGCCTACTCAACCCACCCCTCAACCCAAATCCCCTCCCACAAATTTCACATTCCCACCCCCTCTCCACCCCCTCCTTACTATGTACCCCCTTCACATGACCCTTTAGTCTATCCCAACTCTTCACCCTACTCCCACAAAGTGAACACTCAACTCTCCCATCCTCCCCCACCATCTCCTCCACCCCCCTCCTCAATCCCTCCTCCCCCCCTCTCCCCTCACACTTAAACATCTCATGATACACCAATCTCCCCTTCGTCCCAAACTTCTTATCACATTCCCCACACCCCCAATCCCCCTTCTTCCCATTTTCACTATGCATCTCATCCCAATGCAAATTCAAAGCCACCCTCGTCTGATAACTATTCCCACAGGTGTCGCACCTGTGCACATCATTTCCCACCGGAAGTATCCTCGGATCCTTCTCGCCCCGTTCCAAAGCATCCCTAATCTCCTCCCGGGTCATATGCCTAGTCCACTTGTGACGCCTCAGCTCATTCACCCCAAAATAAGGCTTATGACAATAATTACAAGCTTTCCTATTCGGATGCTCGTTTAAATGCAAAACGTAACTTCTGAATGACCCATAACTATTTGAACAAAATGGACACTTGTAAATAATATAGTGCTTCAGTTGAATATGACTCTCAATTTCTTTACTCTTCCAACTTATTTTTTTTGTTGATATTGGACGCCCAGGATCTGGTGGCGGGGGTTCAGCAGTCGATGTCCAGAAATTACAACCAGGTTTTCCACAGCCAAGGATCTGCTGACCTTCGTTAACAATTATGGCGATATCCCCAACTAAAAATAGATTTGTGACGGGGTCATACGTCAAATGGCATTCTAAGCGGGGGTCGCGAATGTCGTCGGGGGAGTAACTGGCTGATAATTCGGTGCATCGAAGGCGACGTTTTCGGCAGTCCAGGAGAATGTTCCGCCGGAAACAGGACCACTGGCCAATGTCCACGCCTTCAAATTCCAAAGAGTCTCTAAAAATTAATAATTAATTAAGATTTAATTGCTAATTAAATTTTTAAATTCAAATTTTTTGATTTATATTTAAATTCTTACAATTTTTTTAGAGTTTTTAAAGTTTGTTTGTATCTCTTTTTCTGAAGGGCTGTACCCGTTTCCCCCGGCCCCAGGGGGATGTACCCGTGAACTTTTAAGGTTTCCTTAATTTCCTTAAGAATTTCTTGAGGTTCATGGGAGTGTACAGTATTTATATGGCGGAAAAATTTAATCTTCCCTTTTAATTTGATGTAACAGTCTTCAAATGGACACTCGTAGCGTTGTGGTTCACAGTCGGGTTCCTCAGGAAGCGGAGGTTGCAGCCGGTGGTGGCGGGGTTGGAATTGGCGTTCTCGAACAAATTTAGAGAAAGAGGAGGACGACGGCTGAGGTGAATGGATCTCCTCCTCCACAGTCTCCTCAAAACTATCATCTACCTCATTCAAAGAATATACTAGTTGAGTAGGTAATTCTTCATTAGCTAATTGCCCAACTAGCTTTTCATTCTTCCCGCCGTGTCCGTTAGAGGGCGACACCGGTAAATTCTCGATAAGCTTATTTTCCATTTCTTCCCTCCACTTTTCCAGCTCATTCGTCACTAAAAAAATCACCAAAGTAAAAATAATTAAAATTAAACTAATTTATAATAATTACACTAACTAATTATTTAATTTTTTAACTTACTTTCCAAAATATTTTCCCTTAACAACATCGCCTTATAAATCTGCCCCTTAATATCCCCCTCCCTCCCCCTTCCCCTCCCCCTCAAAAATATGTCTTTCAATCTTCCAACATCCGCCCCACAAATGACCCCCTCAATCCTCTCCATCTCACTCACATATTTCCTCAAGCTTCTACTCAATCTCTTCATCTTCCCCCCAATCCCCTCAACCCCCCTCCCCATTTCCACCTCCTCCACCTCCAACTTCCTCCCCATCGCCCTAATCAACATTCCCCAGCAATCTGAGCACACCGAAAATATTGAATCTGAACCACCAAAAAAATTTACATAATCATCCCCACCCCTACCACACCCATCCCCCCAGGGGGGAAACAGCACCTCACTAAAAAACTTGTTAAACTCAAAACTCTCCTCCAACTTATCATCCTCCTCGTCCTCCTCTGGATAAAAAGAGTAACAGCAAAAAATACATAATGCGGCGTCAATAGCGTCATGGGCATCTGCGTCATCCTCCTCAATTATTTGAGCGTCAACCTCCTCATCATTTTGCTGATCCCCCTAAAGATGTGGTTTCATTTTAAAAATAATTGACAATAACTTAGCGCTGAGAAGATAACCCAAAAAAGAGAGAAAAAAATATTTTAGATTTTTAGTGCTTATCAATCTCCTTATCTTAAAAATACTCACAAAGTCATCAAGTTCAAAATCCGCACCGTAATCGTAATCAGAAAGTGTTGATGGGTGAGCAGAACCAGAGCCTGGAGGTCCTGGAGGTGGATGAGGTAGATGCAGATCTAAGGTACCACCTCCTGCTCCCGAGGATGATGAGGGGATAGAGGAAGACATGTCTCCTCTTTTTCTTCGGGAGGAGACGGCAGAGGTTCCAGCATCATCGCCTCCTTTTCTTTTCCTTGAGGATCTGCTTGTTGACTTGGTGGGCGTTGAGGTGGATGAGGTTCCACCTTCGGGTCGTGGCGTTTTGTAGAGGTGACCAATCACGTCGCGGGGGTCCGCCTTATGAACGTTTTTAATGTGGCGACATAAATGGTCCTTTCGGGATAACTCGGCGTCGCATCCGGTGAAGACGCATTTGAATTTTGTGTTGTGGTCACCTCCACCGCCTCCTGAGGAGGATGATGGATTGGTGGTATTGGTGGTGGTGGAGGAGTCGTTTGATGACATATTAATATTGGTGGTTGTGGAGGAGCGCTTTTTAGGGGAGGAGGGAAGGTACTCGGATGGGTCGACTTTGTGTACCTGGCTGATATGGCGACGGAGGTGATCTTTGCGGGTCATGACGGTGTCGCAGTCTTTGAAGGGGCAGGAGACGCGCTGGCTATTGATTTGGTGTTGGGTCATCATATGGCGGCCGAGGTGGTCGCGGCGCTTGAAAATTGAGGAGCATTCGGTGCAGGGATAGCAGTTGTCCGTTCCTGAAAATAAAAATAAATAAATTAATTAATTAATGAACAGGTATTAATTAATATACTAATTTAAATTAATTGTGTACATTTAATTGGGATTTAATCATAACCTTTGTGATTTTTATTTAAGTGGGATTTTAGTTCGCCCATTGACATAAGCTGGGCACTGCATAGTTGGCACTTGTACGTTTTTCCCACTCCCCCGCCGGCGGGGGGGCTGGAGCTGTTACCTCCGTTTTCTTCATCAGTTGTAGTATCCATGGTTAATTAAATGGATAGTTAAATAAAATATTTAATTGGTTAACTTATTTACTCAATGCACAGTACGCCCAGAGTAAATTTCAATTTGTACAGATTTTCCGCACATTTTAA
This sequence comes from Entomobrya cf. arborea Gr-Col-00668, assembly GCA_034699025.1. Lineage (NCBI taxonomy): Eukaryota > Metazoa > Arthropoda > Collembola > Entomobryomorpha > Entomobryidae > Entomobrya > Entomobrya cf. arborea Gr-Col-00668. The sequence goes on from JAQIWN010001861.1 coordinate 14,841, forward strand.
TTGTACAATTAAACTAAATGAAAGGTAAACTTTAATTGTTGCATTTTAAATGTTGAGATGGTTATTTAAAATTTAAATGATGATTAAAGATTAAATGCAGGTTGATGTAAAATGCTTGTGATTTTTTGGACAATGAGCTTTTAAGGTAAAATGGGGAAGTTGAATTTGGCGCAAAAGCTTCTCTGGGATCTCAGCTGCTGGTTGGAAGGCAGATGGGGTAAGTTGAGATAGATGAATGTGCATCGGCAATGGTGAGACTCGAAAAATTGTAATGCATGCGTGTAGTCTGTGCCCTCTCCTGTTAACGTGCGTGCAATGCAGTTAACATTGTGGATTGAACTGAATTGAATTTTTGGAAAGAAAAAATGTAAACAGAGTGAGATGAGATGAGTGAAGAGGAAAAAGGAATTAATCTTTAAACAAACTAATTAAATTAAGTGAATAATTAATTTGAGGAGAAAAAATTGTGAATTATTTTGTGAGGGTTTAATGAATTGAATTTTTTAAATATTTAATTTTTGGATTAGTTTAAAAAAGGAATTATTTGTTAGCGTGGTAGTTGTAGTGGTGTGTAAAAGAAGCAGGTGGGATTGGATATAGAGCCTGGAGCAATAAAACGAGTTTAAAAAAGGTAAGATAATTAAAATTATAATTTAATTAATTTGTTGATAGAGCTAAGTAGTTGAATAATTCGTCTACCTTCTGAATTAGCTGAATATTTATTAATTTTTAATGCTCAAGAGCAATAATTAAAGTAAATATGTGGTTAGAATAAGATTTTAAGAAGAAAGTGGTTTTCGAGCTTAAGTTTCGATTTTCTAAATTATAGTTAAATATAAATTATTACAAAATTACAACCTGGAATTGTCTCGATTTATTTAAAGAGGTTTGTAATTTAAAAAATGTTTTTCTATGAGCAATTAAATATCAAATTAAATTTTGTTTCTAGAATTAAATAAATATTTTCGAAGTAGTAATCCGTATTAATCATCTTTATCTATTTTTTTTATTGTTTTTTTTTTAAATTAAATTTTGGTTAAAGTTGAATCATTTAATATTTTAATGTGATGTTAAGTCTAAAATGTATTCTTATCATTTATTTATCATCATTTTCAAACAATAATTCCCAATCTACAATTATAGTTTTAAATGGTTAAAAAAATCCTGTAAACTGATAAGTATTTAAATAGTAAATATTTATTTTATTAACAAAATAATCTCTCTGTTTTTAAATTTCATTCATATTTAAAAATTAATAGTTACACTTGCTTGAATTTAAAAGACATTTAATTTCAATGAGAAAAGTATTAAATTACACAATGAGGATAAGAGATATGACGTAATAGTTGACATTTTTTTAATGATTCAAATTCCAATCTTGAAAACGTATTTTTTTTTTAACTGGAGAGAGTGAATGTAATGTAACACGTAGTAAAAGAGATAGCGAGAGAGAGAGAGAGAGAGAGAGAGAGAGAGATGTGCTCTGCTTCAGTCTGCTTTGCTGGGTTGGATGAGGTGGTGGTGGGGAGAAGGGGGATTTTATGTTTCTTTGTCGTCTCTCTACATTTTACTGCCTTACTGGCTTGTTGAGTCTGAGCTGAGTGTTCAGGGCGACCACGACGAGAGCTCCACCGCCACCTCGCCTCTCGTTTCCCAACACAGCATTGCATTCGATTCTCTCGCATTCTGCTTGCTTCGCTTTTTTAGCTTTTTGAGTCTCATGGCTTGACTCTCTTTTTTCGATCTATTCATCTTTTTTTACTTTGAAAAGCTAAGCTATTGCAGCATTCCATCAAGATTTTCTGCTTGCTACACTTTTTTTTGTCAGCTGCTTCTTTACATTACACTTTACTTTTTTTCATTTAGGAAAAAAAAACAAGGAGGAATGAGAAAAAATAAATAAATATTTTTTTTTTTTAGTGAAAATACAAAATTTTAATTTAGTATTTAGTTAATTGAGATTTGGTGAAAATAAATTATTTAAGAAAATCAGTTTTGAAATAATTTATCTTTAAAAGTGAAAAAGTTTGAAATGAAAAGAATTTCTATTTTCGTTTGAATTTTGGAAGGCGGAAAAGATTCAAAAAATTCATTATTTAGTCAGTGGTGTAATTTAATTTTAATTGAGGTTAAAAAAATTAATATAGGTTATTTATAAATAGTTTAATATTAATTTTAATTTTTAAATCTTATTTTTAATTTTGGTTTCGTTTTAATTTTATGAATTTAAAAATAAATAGGTGGAGATTTAGAGTTTAGAAAAATGTCTTCTAAAAAAAGTGATCCTCCGGATGATGGTGGAGGAAGAGATAAAAAGAGTGACATGAAGATGAAGGAAGATTCTTTTGCGGGGGAGGAGGAGGATGAAGAAGACTGGCCGATTTGTATTATCACAAGTACGACAACAGTGGGCGCCACTAGTACCGCTAGTAGTAAAATAGACAGTGAAGGTGATGAAATCAAGAGTGAAGGTCAATCAGAAAACAAAAAAGGTAAACAAAACATTTTTTTTTTGTGTAATTTTCATATTAAATTAAGTTAATTAACTTATTGATTTAACTTTTAAAAATAAATTAATCAATTTCATTTTTTTTATTTTACGCAAACAAAAAGTGTTTAAAAATTATTTTAATCAAAGATAAATTGTTACCAGTTTGTTTCTATTTTTAAACTTATTTATAAATTATTAATTGTCTAAAAATCAATTTTATTTACAGTTTAATTAAATAATTTCCTTTTTAAATCTTCTTTTTTTAAATTGTAATTTAAAATAGACACTTCCAACGCCCCCTCAACCAGCCAAAACTCCAAACAAAGTGCTTCCCCATCTTCACCACCAGAGGAAATAGTGGCAGCACCAGCTTCCCAGCTTAAAAATCAGTCATCTTCCAGCATCACTGAAAAAAGTACTGAAAAATCAACCAAGACTATAAGCAGTACACAAAATGGATCATCCTCATCATCTTCAACTTCAGCGAAACACAATAACAGCAGCAGTGGCACAAAAAGCCTTGAAGTTAAAGCAGAAGCCAAAGCTCACCACGACGATGATGATGGCCTTGTAGAAAAATCTGTAAAGCATGAAGTATCGGAGCCGGAGCAGCCTCCAAAGCAGCAGCACAACAGGTGAACATAAAAAAAATAGAATGCACGCTTATTTGCCATGTACCACCAATAAAAATTATATTTATTATCTTAACTGTTAAATTCAGTTTAACTACCAATTTTAATATTTATTTATTTTAATTGTTTTATTTTTTAGATTTGTAAAAGTGTCTACCAGCTTAACAGCGCCATCAGTAGAGTCCTCCAGTACTAATCAAAGCTTACTTGGAAAAGACAAGCCAAAAGGTTAAACAAAGATTTAAAAAATAACCAATTAAACTAATTTTTTAATAGTTAACTTTAAATTAAAATTTTATAATTTTATATTTTTTTTTAGAAATGAAGGTTACCGTGAAACAAGAGACTTTTAAGGTTCCAGCACCCCCGCCCCCGCTGACGCCCCC
>JAQIWN010001862.1:0-18347 GCA_034699025.1 Entomobrya cf. arborea Gr-Col-00668
CCTTCCTGTATAGCACATACATTTAAACGTCCGCACTCCGCACCGCATATCAGTGCGGCATATAATAATGCACAACTATATAATATTTTGGTTTTTTGTTTATATTGTTAACAATTTTTTTTTACACTTTTTGCAATGCTACTACCACCGCTACTACCGTGTTGTTGTACCAGGCTGGCTAAACGACCTTCCTTTTAACAACAACTTGCATCTCTTCACATTTACAAGATGACAATATGTGTGTATTGGGGGTAATAATCATAAAATAAAATTTGACGGTTAGGTACACACATAAACTTTACTGAGCTATACTAGTACGATGGATGCTTGGTGGTGTAACTTAACTAGTAATAGTAAATATTATTATGCGTTTAATGTCGTAATAAGCTTTTATGTACATATATATTGTGCTTGTGCATGGTAAAAATATATAAAAAGGTAAACCTTGTATTTTAACATTCGTCCTACTGCTTCTCTTGTTGTAACACCTACAAAAAATTTATGCAACTAAAAGCGTCCGTCCACACACTCCAAATACACAATTTTATTGCGCGTTTACTTTTTTTACAAGTAGCTGATGATACCGCTAGCTACCCCGATAGGCAATATTTCGTTATGAGCACTTGAAACAAAACAGGTGTAATGCAATTTACAGCTGGGGAATGCAAAGGTAATGATTTTTTGTGACAAAATTATAACAAAACGTTATAAATATCAGAGATGCATTTTGCAATGCACGAAAAAAGTTGAGTCCCTTAAAAATAAATTTAAATGCTTCAAATTTGGGCTGTATTACGTTATTCGAATACGAAACATTTAAAAAAATAAACTTTGAATTTAAGAATTATATAACTCACTAATTAGCATTGAAAGGAAAAGTATCATGTGTGAATCCACTAAAGTAAATTAATACATGAATATCTAAATACCTGTAAAGCTACTTTGCATTCTAGCTTGTCACATGTAGAAAGGGTGTATAACATCATTCTTGTCTAAAATTCGTCATTTATGTAAGAAAACATGATTTGAATACAAAATGAACACAACCTTTCATCAGCTTCATAAGAATTCTCACACTCATTTGAACATGCATGTATCGTATTTCTCTTGTTATCTGCAAAACTTGTGAAAAAGATTTGGAATGACAAGACTCCTTTTTGGAAAGATATCCTTCTTAATTTAAAATCTTGAGGGAAACTGAGACGTTGATAATATGATGCAGTGATATGTGCAGCATCACTCCCCTTTTAGGAAGTTAGAACTTATGTTTGCTGTTGCAGCAGCAGAGAAACTTTCATAAGATATGCTGCAAAGAGATTTCTGTTCCTCCAATCTTAGATCCACCTCACACACTCACGTGTACTTGTTATATGGATCTTATGTAAATATTGGCAGAGCTGGGAGAGGAGACAAGAATGCTGAATGTGAAATTTCTCAAGAGTGAAGAAACACTAAGAGGAACCACGATTTATTTAAATGACACAAGAAAACCGGGACCAACGCCACCGACATTTTTGATACTGGAGAAGAAAAGCAAAAACTGTTCAACGCACTTGTACAACACGACGACAACGACATGGGTAAAGTTAATAAATGTAGGAAACCATTTAAAACCGAAATAAAGTTTGAATTCTACTTGGCTTTCATTTGGGCATAGAGGAACTACAAAAAAATGAATCAAGCGATGTGATGTGCGTTGTTGCAATGCCCCTAAGACTAAGAATTTCCATTCATTCATATTCATGAGAAATGCGTGCAATTTCAGTTCAATTTAATTCACTACTGAACTGGAAATGAAACATGATTTAGAGAGTAGCCAAAAGAAAAGAGCCCTATGGTTTTTGTTCATCGTTTTGACATGGCTAATATAACGAATTTATGTTTTACATTTGTGAGAAAAACTGACTCAAAACTACGTTGATTCTGCAATTAGACAGGGAAACCTAAAGACTATACTATGATGTTTGTAAGAAGAAAAAACAATGTGATAAAGGAAATGATGATTTACCTATTGCTAAAGAAAATTCCCTAATAATCTTCATACAACATTTCTTTCATCGTCCATTTTAGCTCCTGAAGAAATAATGCTGATACACGAACCTTTTTTCGATCCTGCTAAAGAAACGTCAAGTCAACCAAACCAGACACCATTACCATTTCTTTCTCATTCCCCTACCACCACAACCATGGTATACTGTTAGGTATAATGGATGCGCATATGTTTCCATCCATGCACATGTAATTTAACATGCTAGAATAATGTAAACTAAAATGTCAAGCAAAGTGTTAAGTTTGCATTTCGGGTTTATTTTTGCTCGCTTTTCGTTGTCGTGATGAATGACAAAATCAATATAAAACGAAATTTGCGTGAACCTTACTTGCTATACATGCATGAGTGTGTGTGTGTTTTTTCCACAGTTTTGTGGTTGGCGATGTCTGGCTTGTGCTTAAATTTTTTCGTAATTTTTTTGATACTTCTATTTTTTGACACGATTTTGCGTTTTCGTTTTTGGTGTATATGCATGTTGGTAAGCATATTGATACTTTTGTATGCATTATGCATACACAGAACTCTATAGACGTACTTTTTAAGAGAGTGAGAAATATTTACCATCTGAGAATGTCACTTACTTCACTCAAGCTTAAAAAAATACTTCTTTTCTTTATAAAACGTTAAGTGCATGAATCACTTTCACTTAAAAAATAAAATATGTTGTGTCGAGCAAGCTTTTAGCCTCCATTATGCTAAATACGTAGACACAATGTGACTTTTGAGAAAAGGTTTTGTAAAAAATTTATACACTGTAACGGGCATTCTGACAAATGATTTTGCTGTGGTGCGATGGTGAGATCGAGATGCTACGCAGAATAAACGGAACGGAACTTTTTGTTTGAACAAAGGGAGGGTGAAAACAAAGGAGAACAAAAATGGTTTAAAATGTAAAGAAGACTAAACTTTTTGGTTTCAACTTCAGCATACATAATTCATTACGGTGTTCGAACATGCTAAAGTAATGCAAAAGACAAAAATACACAGAAAAATATCAAAAGCAATATTATCAGAAAAGACGTCTAGAAAAGCAGATCAGTTGCATAATAGAAGTATGAAATAAGCAGTTTTTAATGTAACGAAAATTGATTTACTAACCTGATGGAGGGTAAGGCGACGCCGAGCTGGGATCCGGAGCGCCATAAGCATTTCTGATGCCATAGGTGTCATGAAAATTTGCAGGGTCAACGAAAGGTTTTCGATCTTCTGCTGCTGAAACTGCTGCTGCAGCAGTCAAGTAAGATACTGGCTGACCATGAGTGTCCATATGGCTTGGAACACGGCTCGCATAGGGTGAGTAGTTACACCAAGACTGAGCACCGAATGCTGCCTGACACTCACTGATTGATGAAGGGGCTCCTGGATACTTATACTCATTGGGCCAGAAAGGGAGACCATGACCGCCATGATGTCCATCTTTCCGATGAGAACTGGGGGAGTAATATGCTGCTGCTGCGGCCGCTGAAGAACCCATCGGTGTGCCGTAAGGGTTCGGCTCGAATGAGGAGACTTGGTGAGCTGCTGCTGCTGCCGCTGCTGACGTACTAGATGAACCTGTTCCACTGCCACCGCTACTGGCACCACCACCGCCACTTGATCCACCGCTTAGGGAAGTGTCCACTGGTAAGGACCCTGGATAACTCGACCACGCTGCATAATATTTAGTCATAAATAAAATACGTTTTTAAAATCTTTTTTTTAGAAACACTTTGCCTTCTACTTTCGCCCTTTTAAGGATTATGCTCATGGGATAATATATGTATGTTTTCCAAGGTACAGCCTAACAAAATAATTCTAACCAATTTTCAATGAAATGCTAATCAAAACATGGTGCAATTCACTTCTATCATGCTTTACCTGAAACGGTGTAAACAACAAAAAAAAATTATGAAAACATACTGATTAGTTTCTCTGATAAAATATTTATAGGATGAATGAATTGTAATAAAGCAACCATTAACCAACCATGTGTAAATAAATTGGGAATAAATCAACAAAACTAAATATATATAAATACATAAAAACATAAAGCTGTTGTACATTTTTCCACAACTTGACCCCAAGTAACATGAAAAATAAACAACACAGTACTTTTTTAAATGCTGCATTGGGGATTATAATTTTTTAAAGTGTTAATGCACTTCCTTTATACAGTTGTGAATAAAAAAGATGATCAATAAAAGAAAAGAAAGAGGTTTGCATACAAACATGAAGAACAAGATATATGATACCAAATTAATAATAATAATTAAACTGTAGAAAACATATTTTAAAAAAGTACTGATGAAAACAGTTAAGCGGACAGATTACAAAATGATTTGTGTGAAGTATTTTTTTTTTTGGTTGGTGAGTGCGTGTGAAGTGAAGTAGGTAGTAGTGGTCAAATTAATAAAAAAGCTCGCTAACCGGCAGCTGCAGAAGAGTGTCCCCCATAAGCGAGACTACAAGAGGAGGTTCCAGCAGCCGCTGCCCCACCACCCGCAGGGCCCACAGGTAATCTTTTAGCTGGGATATGAAGGGGTCCCGTGCTCGAGGCTCCAGTGGGAGAAGAATGTGAGCTCCCATTTGACAAGGTTAGGGACATAGTGGAAGCAATGGGAGAAGTTGACTCGAGTTTAATTGAATTATTATTATGATTATATGGCGGACTTGTTGTTGATGAGATCGGGGTGGTTGCTGAAGAGCCGCCTGATGATGAACTGCCTCCTCCATTTGTACCGCCACCGTTTGTCGTGCCACTAGAGCCACTGCCACCCCCGCCGCCACCATCATCGTACAAACTTCCGTTCATCATGTTCATACGAGCACAACTCAAACTGGAGGAAAGTGGAGCCTCTAATACCCCTCCTGCTGAGGCTGAGGCAACTGCTCCCGGCCCACCTTCACGCAAGCAAGTAAATAACATTTTTGTTTTTCTAGCTCTTTACAATTTCTTTTCAGTTCAGCAAATTAAACACGTTTTTTTTCTACAAAAGTTTTTTTATACCAAAGTCAATTGTTTAAAGTCTCGTTAATTTTTTTTTCAGCGTTTGCTTGTGAGATCTACACCAGTCTGTTCATTTGTAAAACAACAACTATGCCACACAATGTATTTGTAATGTTATTCACTAGCGTTATATCTGAAACGTTCCATGTTGCCAAATAATGCATGGTGATGGTGATAAATTATCAAACCTGAGCAGTGAACTGATGTGCGTTTGTACTAATTAATTACTTTGACCGTTTTTGCTCAGTATGCAAACAACAGGAGACAAGAAAGGTGAAGGTAATTTTCCCTTTTGGCTTTATCTTTCGCTGTGAAACTCTGTCTTGACTAATTAATTCAAAAAATTTCGCACACTGATAAGCACACAATTATGTTCATACGTGAAACACACTATATTCTTCATAAAGATTTGCTGTTCACTTTTTTGGCCTTCATTTCAAGTCAAGTTAATGAAGCTGATTCTTTACAAGAAAGTGATTACTGATGGTGTGGTATACACTTTGAAAAGTTTGTTTTTATTTTGTTCATTTTAAAACGCAATCTTTTTAGATGACTACTAGCAAAAATCTTGCACAAAAGCAAATGTTCAATTTCGCATGAAATCCCCAAAGCTTCAAAAAAGCTAATTGGTCAGTTTTTCTTTGCTCATTTGACTAATATATTATCAATTATAATCAAACAGTGATCTCCGCGTCTTCTTTTCCTTTAAAACATGAAGAACAACTTGTGTTCCCTTTTAATTCGAATTTGAGGGTATTGAATTTAATTGCTTCTTTCTTTTTTTCCTTCTGCTTTCTGCATAAATGGAAAAAAATCAATCTGAAATAAAATAGAGAGAGGGACAAAATGGATACTGATTAAAAATATGTTTGGCACATGTATCGAAATGTACGGTATACTATACATATTTTACTACTACTTTCAACAAAAATGCTCATTTCACTAAACTTGATGATAATATTTTAGCAATAAATTTTCTATGCAAATTTCTTTATTGTCATCATTAACTAAAGGATAAAATGAGCAACAAAACAGTAGCAAAGTAAAAAAACAACGAGTAAAATACAACGATATCATACCGAAAAATACATAAATCTAAATAATCGAACTGTAAATGAAATATAATGTATGACAAATGAAAGATATGTAGAGGAACTACTGGTCTGTCATCAACTTCATTGATCATTTAAAAAATCTTCTTTTTTTTCATGGTGTACTATTGCTTATTAGCTTGCTTGGTGTGTGTGGATAACATAAAGAACAAATACAGAAGTAAGCAGTCATGTCATAATAATAATATAATTATTATTAAAAACAAATAATGATGACTAACAAACAATAGCACATATACTACCACAAAATAAACTAGTAAAAAGTTGATGATCGTGGTTTTGCTCAGTCAGATCAGGTCAAGCAGAGTACTTATTTTGCTTTTTTGAAGTTTGAAGAAGCGGCGGTATGGCAGTAGTAACAAAAATTCTAGCAAACCTTATTAAAAAGCAATAGTAACAAATACTTCATATCAACGCATCGTCAAACAAAAAAAGTTATGTGTGCGTAGCTTATGTTATATGTGTGTGTGCATAATTTATTTATTTTTTCCAATAAGCAAAAATGTATTCATGAATGGTGTAATGTAAGTATAACGAATTTAATGATTTGAACTTAGTTCAATTTTTATGCATACTTTGTGTGTGAACTGCACTTTACTCTTTATCATTACCATTTGAAAATGCATTAGACTTCGAAAAAAAAAATTGTAATAAGAACAAGTTTTCTCCTTTCTTCGTTTCATTTCATTTCATCACTCTTCAATCATCAGCAGCTCTTCAACAGTAGTATTTGCCATCATCATCACATCACCAAAAACCACATACTCTGCTACTGCTTTAAAAGCTACGCGTAGCAATAGCAAAGAAACAAAAACGTTGCATGTCGATCTGTGTTTTGAAAAATATCAGCATTCTCATTCTCTCTCCTCAGCTAAAGCTATTTTTTAAGTTGGTTTTCCCTCAACAAGTGAATCGTATCATATTTTGCATCTTGCTGCCAACTGCAGTCAGTAGTCTATATGTCTGCTACAAGTTTACTTGTCTGCCTGCCCCGAAATGGTTAAAGTTTCATATTATATTCGTGTGCGTTGTGAAGCAAGAATGTTGAAGAAGAGATGAGAGCTACTCAGTATATCAATCACATTTTGAAGTATGGATTTTTTTTCTAAATTTTCAATAAAGAAATTCACTTAGGATCTATCAACGTGTGCATACCACCACACCACACAACGTACACACAATCAGCCACCAGCAAAAATAACTATCCCACCTGACTACTCACGAAGCTGCTGTTTACTTTTTGCTTAATTGATTAAAAGTTTTTTTGGCAAATGTGATTTTCGTTTCGTTTGTCTTTTTTTTTTGCTGACAAGCCTAAAACATGAGCATGAGGATGATGAAGATGATGTTGGTCATCATCATTATTACAAGCCAAAAAGTTATATGCGTTATGAATGAGTATAGTAGAGGCACATTTTCTAATGCATTTTTAATAATCAGGATAAATAAGGAGCCACCTGAATTTCAATAACATTTCCGTACAAACATTCAATATACTCCATTGACAGCTTCTGTGGCGTGTAAAGGGTTGGAATCAAATTGGTATGGTAGTTTGTGTGTGTATTTTTTAATTTCAATGCTAATGCGATTTTCTGCTTTGTAATTTAATCTTGTTGAGAAATAACAACAAAAGTACGCAAGATTTTTTATGTTTTCTTAAATATTCAATGTTCTTATTACCACACACAGCGGATCATCATTACTTGAAGGTCAAAGCATGATCGTCGTGCGAAGGTGTAGAAAGAATCAAAGTTTTCTTGTGAATGTCAAATTTGCTTCATGTCTAGCAGCAATAAAGATGGATTACAGTTTAAATTTTTTTTGGATGATACCACAACAGAGTCCACATCATGTTTGTAATATCGAGTCTTAGTGCTACTGGAGATCATGATTTAATGACGATGACTAATATAGTTTACAGTTAGCAAAGCATGTTTGTACATCTCACGAGTTGCGATTTGTAATATTTGGTAGGTTATTTTCAACCAAATTGTTTGCTCTAACTCTTTCAATTTAGTTAATGAAGTTATAAGGCTTTGCTGCTGCTGTTGAAAATGCTGACTAAGACATTTTCTTGAAAATTGCAATATTTAGCTTTTCAGCCTTGTGTCCCCAGTTAGTTGAAGCAAAAGTCAAATCGAATGAAACAAAGGAAGGCAAACGGCTTCCCATTTAGTTGACTCAACAGGCAGCAACATTCATATGACTAAAAGATATCATCACGAAGAAGCGAATGAATGACAGAATCATGCCGAATTATGATTATTATTGACAAAAGAAAAACTAAAAAGGCGGCTTCAACTTAGAATGTTAAAGTTGACTGCATCATGTCTCTCTAATGTGTATATTTTATTTTTTGCTACACACAATCACTATGAAAAAGTACATACATACTACATATAAACGTCATGACATGGCTGGCTGTTTAGGTATGTTTAATAATATTATATATTTTGATTTTCAGCTTGATATTTTTATCTAATTTATTAGATCAGAGTGATGTGAAGTCAGCGGGAGCGCGTTTCGTTGTGTGCGAGAGAGTCAAGAGTTGCAGTAGATCTTGAAATTCAGAGTCTGAACTGCCGCACTAGGCAAAAAAATATAAGGTTAAATACTGCACTTCGCTGTACTGAAATGATTATTTTGCTACTACTTGTACTTCTACTGCTGTCATCCGTCTTTCATCATCATTTTTTAATCATAGTTCCTCTTGTTTCCAGCAATCCATTTATTTATATGTAATTGAAATCTTAAGTAGTTGGATGAGCATATCAAGTCATTTAAAAATCTTTTAATTTTTCTTTTAGCCTTTCAGTCAGAAGGATTAAATATGGATATGATCTAATATACACTTCAAAGCAAAAACTGAAATTTAAAAATCGAGCATGTACTTTTGATATACTTTTCAATTGTACAAAATAATCTGATCTTTAGCTGAAGAGTTAATTTAATCTTTGACCGTAGAGACTTTTATCTGATCGTCTGCAATTACATTGTTAAAAGTTCAATTAGCGTGAGCGAACCATGATACACAAGAGGTGTATTTAGTTTATCATTTTGATAATCATCAGAAAAAGGAGCAGCTTCATTATTTTTTCAAAGGAGATCGTCATCTTCAGTACAATATTTTCAATAATGGTGATCTGATCATCATGATAATCATGGCCAGCAATGTGATCAGAATCACAAAAGGAAAAAAGAAGTCATACGACTAAAACAACATAATATTTTCCCTTCTCAATCATATTTTATATGAGTATGCCTTGATAATGATTTTCCAATAGTCTGTAATGATGATGATTATTTTCGTGATTGTTGGTGTTCTTAAAAAGTGAATGCTACCCAGTTGGTTTTATAACAATGTTTTGGTATACAATGCAAAGTGCAAAATAATAATGGCACATGGACAACCGCTGAGTGGTACTGTAATAATTAAAGCTAAATAAAGTCCGCCGCAACTACTCAATTTGAATTTCTATGAATATACCAAGTTGCCGAATGAAAATTAATGAGCACTCAGCTCATAATTTAATGAAGGGGAAATCATAACTAGTTCATTGTTACAATGTGTGGCGGTGGTGATGAGTTTGGAATATCAATTAGTAGAAAAAGATGTGCCTAAACAAGCGCGTCCAACGTTGTTTATCCAAATTCACACACTTTACCTGATTTTTCAATTAAACATGTACAAATTATGCAACTGTGTGGTACACAGTTTTTTTGCAAGCAGATACAACTTTTTAAGAAAAGAAGGAAGAATAGAAGATGAATGACGTACAGAAAGGCACCCTGTGGTGCTTTTGCTAGATGGTTATCTGGAGAACTCCCTATGGCTTTTGATGAGGATTATTCGGCTTCTGAAGTCTGAAGCTGTATGTGTTGCGTGCATGCTCGCTCACAACAAACAAATAAACAGTGCATTGTTGTTATCAATCTGACCACTGTGTTAGGTAACTGGTATAAAATCATTAGTATGCTACTTCACTTGGGCTCCATATATATCTGATTCAGTTTGCTTTAGGGTGTGCTGTATTCATTATTATGATAAATTAGAAAGAGAGGATAACTAACTTTTTCTTGGAAAGGAATCATACTCTAAAAAAAAATTAAATTCTTCTTTTCTGATTTTGTGCTTCTGATTATCGTATTTTGCAAATTTTAGCCAGTATTTTTTCAAATGAAAAGCATTTAATAGACAAATGCAACTGATATATTCGAATATTAAAACATTGTTTGAAAATTACATTTAAAAAGTGCAATAAACACACGCGTCAATTGTATAGTAATCCCGATAGTAAAATAATAAAATGAAACTGATATCAACACACCATAATAATTAATCAACAAAGTAAACCACAAACTGTAACAATGATATATTTTTGTTGACCATGCGAGTAACCGCAGAATCCATGAACTTTAATTACAGCAGCAGTACGCACCACATTTATCATAATCATCCATGCTACCCTACAACCAACCTACCTATCTACATTGCTTTTCTAAAACGGAACCTGAAAAGCAAGTAATGATAACGTGTTGTGCAGTGTGTGGTATTGTTGGCGGATGCATATTATTGTTATACCCATGAATTAGCTATTATAACGCTTTGCTGAATCCATCACTCATTTCTCGCGGTTCTACTACGGTGCTGTGATAAGCAACGATTATAAATGATATTCGAATGAAGAAAAACAATCTTGTTGATGCAGACCATATTACGCAGCAGCAACTTAATAATAAAAATCTATGAATCAAATTCTTGATCTCAAAAGTCAAGTTCAATATTCTTCGCTCTCTACCTGTCATGTTGTGTACCCAAAAATAGCATCAAAGCAAAAAAGCAATTATTATCCTATTATTAGCGCAGGTTGTAATAAGATTAGATTTAGGCTCTAGCGGTAGCAATTATTATTAGATGAGTAACAGTTTCTTACTTTTTGGCAATTCACATCACAGTGCAGCAAAAAATGTGTAACAGCATAACAAAAAAAAAAACAAGTCAGCAATATTTTTGAAAAAAATAACAAAAGCAGGAGGTATATAGATAGGTGTAGTGTAGGTCATGAACGCTCATTGATCATCAATTTGTACGAGAGCACATGCTGCATTATAGATTTAATTTGTGTCATCATATCAAATCATGTAAAAAGGTATTTACCCTTAAAAATTGTAGAAAGAAAACAAGGTTAAAAAACAAGAATTCTAAAAGAAAAGGGAAGGGTAAAGTTTTGATGTGCATGGAGCAGTTCCTAAGAAAGTAGCATAATGATATATCTTGGTATTTGTATATGTTTTTGTGGTAATCATAACTATTAAAGATTAAATATTATTGAAGATGGTTTACAGTTTTGAAAAAAAACCGTTTGATATACGTACCTAGATGCATTCATATACAGACTGAATGGACGATAGGGCTCGCCCTCTGCTCACCAAAACATCACCACGGACAGAACGTGTACTGAGTCGTAGTGCAAGATTTTAAAATATATATTTTTAATTGGGTATTTTAAGGTAGAAAACGGAACAGACGCGCGCGGTTAATATTTTTGAGTTTTTCTGAAGTAATAACTTGAATGCACTTTTTTTCCTTTGTTTCTTCGAAATCGAGGTGATAACGATGATCGTATTTACTTGAAGAAGTGGTAGGAGTAGGAAGAATGTGATTACGATAGACAGAGCGATAATAGCTTTTTGATCCAGTCGAAAGATATGCTAAACTTGGCGTGTTTACTTTTCCGCGTGGAACAAAATGCTTTAAGATGCTTTTGCTGGCTCGACGCTTTTTTATAAATGTAAACTGTTCAGTTTAGAAAAAACAAGTTCAGTAGTTTGTATTTTGGTAGTAGAGTGGAGGAAGGAGAAGATTATATTTTTGCGTATGTGGAAGTAGGAGGAGGAGAAGTATTCCTTTTTCTACAAAATATACACGGACAAGAATACATAAGATGATGAGAAACATGATCTATATAAAAACTAATATGCAACATTTACAAAAAATAAGCTTTAAAACTAAGTGATTTCTTTGTACAGATTAGGTAAGCTGTAGTATGTACACAAATTTACAAGATCTACAAAATAATTACAAATTGTTGACCACTTAATATACTTACTACCACACGAGAGTAACATTAAGATAAAGAGAAGGAGATAAACGTTTTGCGGAAGAGTGATATACTTTTTTCTCTTTTTGTATATTTATATATAGATAGACAATAATATGTAATTTTAAATAAAAAACGGTGTGTACCAGAAAGTAACTAGCTACATCAGCAACAAACGAACTGACGAAATTTCAAATTTTCAAAAGCAAGACGAAAAAAGTAAAAAAAATGCATTTTCCGGTCTGTTGGAAATTAAAACAGTGCAAAAATTTCTGCATTTTATAAATATAGGATAGATATGTGTACATGATAGCATGACATAACTAGGTATGTAACTGAAAGTAGATTTATTATAATCTGCAGGGTATAAAAATGAATTTTAAATATTTCAGCGTTCAATGCCAAATTCAGCAATTAGGCTGACAGAACGAATTGTAAGTGTACTAAAAAATAAACATAAACTTACGACCCCTATAAGTGCATCACACAACTTGAATATTTTATGCTTTTTAATTATGCTAATAAAGAAAAATGCATTTTTAATTATTCTTTTTTAATCTTTATGCATTTTGGCTTCCATTTTACATGACAGCTCGGCGGAACATCTCTTTGTAATTTTACACCGCTTAATGTGGGCACAAGATTTTTTTTTGAACTTCATTCAACCATCTTCATTACATTTTGAGCTCATATTTTTGTTGTGTCTAGAATTTTGCTTTTATTATCACTACATAATGCAGTGATTCTGAAATAGTGCACTGCAAAAACCATATCGTTATTCAATATTATTGCCTGTCTACTGAACAAACTGTTTTAGACTGACTGACTGAGAGTGAGGATAAAAATAAGTATATAACAATTCCCATTGTTTATTCGTTCGTATGTGATGCCACATTTATGAAGAACTGACTTGAGAGAGGACGTTCACAGTACTTACACAGTTGTAGTAATGATGTTACAGTTGCTTGCCCTTTTAATAACAGCCTAAGGAAAAACGTCTTCAAAACTTATATCAAGCATTATTTTTACAAGAAAATTAACGTAAACAAGAACTTGCTCTTGTTTTTATTATTAAATCCTTCATACACAGTTAAGCATGTGCATACAAAAAGCCCTTTTTCACCGGAACTCATCAAGTAAAACTAATTAAATATTAAGGATAATTATAAGCCCACTGGGGTGGCACAATAACTCCTTTGAAAGCTAACTTGTGCACAAAGCACAATGATAATAATGATGATGATGAGTGCAAAGTTGTTTTTTAAACGAGAAATGATTAAAGACTAAACGCATATTAAGTTTTGATAATAATGCTAGCATGAAAAACAAAACTTTGCAGATTTTCTGGGTGATTCACCTATTTCGTAAGTAAAAAATTACCCTCACATATGCATATTATGAAGGTGTAATATAATATATTTTAAGACGTAGTTTTGTACAAGGTGGTTGGTGAAGTCGTTTTATTTGTTTAGTGAAAGATTTTTTTCCATTCTATTTTCTTAAATTTAAAAAAAAACGTTGTCTGAATATATGTATATTTGAGCAAAAATCAAATGGCATGAAATAATGTGATTTTAATAAATCAATAGTTTAAAATCGTTCGTCTCAGATTTAGACTAATGTCAGTATAAAAATATTTTTGTCTTCGTTTATGAAAATGCCCATTTATATCATATTAATGAACTAATTAATACCTCAAGTACTTAATATGCTCCTCATGATTATAAATGTCTGAGTCTGACTCTAATCCCATGTACACAAAGGTCAACATCTAACAAAGCGCAAAACATTCCGTCGGATTAAATTTCCACACAAACTCAAATGAAATGGCAGTATAATGACAGATTAAGCCGAGTAAAGAAACCTATCAGCTTTTATAACCCGCTCCTCAATCAGTGTTTTACAAGCTTAACTACGAATACCATTCCAAAATATTATTATGCAACATAAACAGTAGTTCTTGTTATCACTACCACCACCACCACTATGATTACAAACGTTGTTATTGCAATATGTGAATAGAATATTGACACACTACTTCTGTATTCTGCTACAGGTTTTCATTTTATGACACCCTAATAATAAAAAGGAGGTATTATTCCCCACGCGGTTTTCAACCTTAATGCCTATAATAATACAAACTAGTGTGTAGTTGCAAGCAATAAAGAAAAAAATAACAATATTTTACTTTTATTACACCCTCGTTTTTCCATCCTAGTTCTCTCTCTATTTTTCATTCATTCAAGTACAAATATGCTCAAATTCTCATACGCATACGCCATGGTCCATGGTCATGGTACAGGTGCAAATTGAAAGAAAACGTACGTGCATTATTGTACACGAATTGGGATTTTAATACACATCACAAATTATGCAAGAAACGCACAGCTTAAAACATAAAAAAATCTTTTCCACTAAACCAACATCGAGTTAATGTTAATAGAACTATTTCTCTTCTTTACCTACACTGACGTGTACGTAATGGGTTGCTTTATTAAATAATTATCACTGATTTTATTTGAAGAATAAAGTATGCTCTATTTACATAGTGCTACAGTTTCTTGAAAGAACATCAGTCTTCCGTCAACAAACGCAGGAAGAAGGGGCGGGTGATTAATATCGAGTGTGTTGCTTGCTGCATTACTTATTATGCTATGGACCAGTTTTACAGTACAAGTTTATCCAACCTCGACTTACCCCCATAAATATCTACCTATATGACTGCGTAAACACACACACGCTTCTTCTCTAGTGTAAATTATGATTGTTTTCAAGAGGTTTCATCAATCGTATTATTTTTTTCATGAGAAGGATTTATAATGTAAGATTTTTAATTGCTTTATTACTTTTCACGGGGTGGCGATCTATTATCAACAATGACCATAAAATATTCACGTCAGTCTTTCCTATCTATATCCATTCATAACCATGTATAATTCCTAACGTATGTACAAAGTCGGATTTTTAACACTTAAGAATGGATTATTATCATCATTCATAAAAAAAAGTGTATAAAATATAACATGTGCAATGCAAAAATTTTCAAATGTGTAAATGATGGGGATTCTTCTTGGAACGCTATATGTATAATAATAGTATCACATGCAATTAATTAAGCCATGTGTGAATTGTTAAAAGTCGATATATTTGATACATTGATGCTTCGCGTTACATTATAAAAAATTTAATTATAGAGCGCCAATAATTTCAAGTTTACGATATTATTATGCGATAAAATAAAATTGCTCTATGCGATGTATCACCACCATACTGACAGGAAATGAATTATTTTTATAATAAGCGTAGTTATATACTTGCTGTGTGCTAGCTACTTTCTGGTCACTTAAGAATATTGCGATATATTTCTTGTGCTATGAGCTGTTACATTATTTTTCAAAGCTATTTCTACTATTTACAGGCCTTTATAAATTTAACTAAATGGCATATTCTAAAAAAATAAATCGGTAAAAAATAATGCAAAATACGTAATAATAAAGTGTTTGTTTTGTATATTTTTTTTGTACTGACCAAAACGATTATCTTGAGGTTGGTAGCCAAAGACCAATAAATTTAATAAGTTTTATTGCCGTGAGTCTCAATCGTAAGTTGAAGCAGGAACGAAGTGTGAAGCAAATGAAAAGGTTTTTACATTTGTTTCGTTGGACTTGTGGAATAAAATGTTATAACGTGGGGCCTTAGCCTTCCGGTCGGTGTCTCGTGTACAATTGGCTGTGCTTCTGCTGTTGTTGTTTTGAAGGACAGAGCAAAAATACTTGATTTTTGCTTTTGGTTTTTGGGTGGATTGAATTGAATGGTAGTTATAAACCGTAAAAATAACCACAACTTTCAACACCACCGATTCTGCTCTCCTACAACTTTTACACGCGTACTATTGTTGACTTGAGGAGACGAAAGGGAGACGATTACGATCCAATTCGCCACAGGCTTTTATGACTTTTTATTGTAGCTTCCGAAATTGGTATAAGTAATGGGTATACATATATCTGTCTGCATACATACACACTTAACACATTCAAGAGAAGTGTGTGTGATTTCTTTGCTGTAGTACAATGGAAAGTGTCCAACAAGCTAATAATGTTCCCGAAATAGTTACACAGTATAAACCAATTCACGCATACACATCACAACAATATATATGCCTCAAAAAGTAATAACTGCAACAATGACGATGATGAGTTTTCAATCGGCTGTATTTTCTCTACTAAATATACTGTCCATTTAACACTGTTCGTTTTATTCGTTTTGCGGCTGTTATCACCTCTTTCTCTCTTTGCAAGTTTAAATTGCTTTATTAATCACCCCTCTTTTTTTTATTATTTTAGCTGAATGCTCAAACTGTTATTTTCAAGATTTAATTGCTAATTAAACCAGTGTAATTCTAGGGGTGTGTATAAAATGCATTTATACAGCCCAAGGAGGTTAATGTTTTTACACGTGTAATTATAGTAATCATAATAGTAATTAAAGTGGTGAACTTAACTGGATAATTTCTTTCCAGTCTATATTTTTTTGCTGCACTTTTTTAAAAAACTTCACTCGGTAATTATCAAATTACTATTATTACTTTTCTGATGTTCATATAGTTATTTGTGTGAAAATGGAGTACTCTAGAAAATAAATAAGTCATGTCAAACCACCCGAAAAAGATGCACACGTTCATTTACATCCATATAACCCACTATTAAAATGTACGATCATCAAGACATCAGAAAAACTTCTTCTGCTGCTGATGATGCTGGATGAACCTATTTACTTAGCTTGTCAAGTAGGTATATAAGTGATGCACACAGAGAGATGCTGCTGCACGCACAGCAAAAGGATGAGAGGATGAAACACGGGGCAAAAAGGAATTCACTAACAATGATGCTATTCCTGTTCTCTTGATATACGAGCCACTAAAAATCTGCTCTTTTGACAAGATGATTCCTTTTCTCTCCCTTTTTCGCTGTCTCCTGACAATTTTTTTTTCTTCTAGTAAATATCTAAAATCTTTTTTTATGCATTTAAATGTCTATCTTTAATGTGTATAACATTTATGTGTACAATTTTTATGAGTATTTTTTTTTCTTCAAAAAATAGTGTGCATATAAATGTTCATCATCAGCTAAACTTTATGGTTTTATAGCTGTACCACAGCCACTAAATATTTTATATTGAATCGTACATATCTTCTCGGCTTGTGTCCAAAACTTGCTGACAATAAATTATTACTTAAAAGCAAATTAGATTGGTTAAATATTACCAAACACTTTTCTGTAGAGAAAATATATAACTTGGTAGAGAGTTTTGTCTGTGCGTAGGTACAGTTCTTACATATATCATACTTTATAACAGTACATTACAAAATGCAAAAAGAAGTGCAAAATTTATAATGTCTCAATAAAATTAATCTTTATGGATGCAAAAGGAACCATTTGATGGCTCTCTCTCTCTCTGAGATGACTTTTTCTGCACGTTTTCTAGTTCTCACTTTCATTACATTGCAAATAAATCTAGATCAGCTGCTGTATGTGTGTCCCTTGCTTCACCTTTTGTACATTAGAGTTGGTCTTGGAGTGCTTCACCACTTATTTATTTAACCCGCTTAACACTTTCGGTGGTGGTGTCACAAAGATAAAAATTGTTCGAATTGATATGATAATTGATTTTCAAAGTACAATTTATGGAGTGCTGTATACAATTCACACTGTCTTTAAAAATTGAATGTATGTCTTTCAAAAAGGACGTGATGAATTCAACATGCCTTTAAAAATGGATCATCATGATCATAATAATGGTAATGATGATAATTCAACAAGATGAAGTATGAAGGTGTTGATGATGAGCCAACCCAAAAGGCTAAGCCACACAGATTTTTCTTCGCTGTTGAGATGATGGGTATGGGTACCTTTACTCTTCTTTCCCTTTAAGCGTCTTCACACGCCACAACACCATACACGCATTTCTCAAAATCTGACAGTTGGACCTCCCTTCGAGGTAAGACAGTTTTCTCATTCAATGACCACACTACTCACTCCCTTCGTTTTTTTTTGTTTTCTCTTGTCTTACTTTTTATCCCTAATCTTTCTCCGTCTGAT